>LD362113.1:0-26412 GCA_001465055.1 Ptychodera flava
CCCCTGCCGTTAATTGTGCTCGGTCCCTAAATTAAATCCGAAACAGTCCGCTTTGTTTCAAAGACCGATGACTGACTTTCAATACACAGATAAAGTATGGTATTGTACCTCACCTATTGGTGAAAATAAGTTAGGGTCATGATGAAAGAAATCTCCAAAGCAGCCCACTTGAGTATGGTGTACACAAATCATTGCATTAGGGCAACAGCGTGTACATTGCTTGATTCAGCGGGAGTCGAGACGCGACACATAATGTACTTCATCGCTCACAAAAACGAAGCTAGTGTTCGTTCATACACCAATAAGTTGACACTTCCTCAGAGTAAAGGTATGTCTGATATTCTTTCCCAAAGTTTGGGCTATAGCAGACCAGTGTGTTCTAACGATGTAGACCAAAAAGTTCAAAATAACAATGCGATGACTCCTGCGACTGAGACGAAAGTTGACATCAGATGCAACGAGCAGTATCAGCGTCAAGCGCTCGCTGAATCGGGCAACACAAACTGCACAAGTGCTTACCACAGTTCTAGTCATGCCACCACTTCAGGGTTATTTCAAAGCTGTACGTTTTCTGGTTCTGTTAACGTCCAAATTATCCATCAAAAATAGCATGTGTGACCTCACCGTACCACCTCTGAATGTGTTCCGACGGTTGATGCGTACAGTACAAAGTGAGACGAATCTATTTTTAGTTGAGCAAAAACAGCCCAGACTATTGTTCTATAATATGTAAATTTAAGAAAAAAAATGTTACGTTTTCTTGTGATTTGAACTATTGACCCGTTTTCTGTGTCTGCAGCAGGTAATTTTATACTGTGTTACGTTGGTGTTCGCGTTGCAATGTTCAATAAAAATAGTGAATGAACGTAATGCGTGTGTTGTCGTAATGCGTGTGTCAACGTAATCCTAACTTATAAAATGCTCGGTCCCGGGCGCTGAATTTCCGACGATCGATCTCAAAGACATCGTTTTCTGCATTTGGGGCTTAGAAACGATGAAAATACCCAAGTAAGACCACAAAGACACACAAGTTGATATAATATAATAGCAATAACCCCCTTCGCAGTCGGGTATACACTCGATTTTGGTACAATGCGCTCCATATAGCACTCGCCTATCGGCTCGTGCTATATGTCGTGCATTGTACCAAAATCTCGTGTATACCCTCCTGCGGCGGGGGTTATTGCTTAATTAAAAGAGGTTATGGAAACAATACTCCACTGCCAACATGATGATCCAACTAAATTTGAGTAATTCTTTCTCGGCGTCTGACAGAAAATTTCTCAAAATTGCCGATAATGGTAACCTAGAAGTTTCATCCAAAATCAGCCCTTGATGCAAACTGTGCCTCAACAAGAGCGGTAAGTGTAACTCAAAGCAAATACTCAAACTGATCAAAGATATCTAAATAAAACATTTGAATGACAGCTAAAACTGAAATTTGAAGTTTGAAAATTATCCTGTCCAGTAAAGACATCGGAAATTTTGACTGAAGTACAATGAGCACATTTCAAAACTACCCTGGGTATGGTACATGATGTGGAGACTCGATCGTGTAAAAGACTGAAGAGGCTGCACTCTCTTTAGCAGACAAATGGAAGGTATTACCAGTGAAGAAACCGAATAATTCATGATCAGTTACACTAATTGTTTTGACATTTTCGGCGAATTCAGTAATTTCTTATCCATCTGAAACAGATAGTATAGAATTAATTATTTTGCTACCAGCATCTTGTGGTCAGCATCAGTGGTTATGCTTTTGTAATTGAGCAATAATTTAAACTTTAGACTGTGTCACCGATTCGTTTTTAGCTAACGAGTTCACACGTGGGCTAATGTCATAGTGATGTCTGTCTGTCCGTGTGTGTGTGTGTTAGTGTATGTGTTTGTCTGTTTACACGATAACTCACAAACGCCTGAACAGATTCAAATTAGATTTGGTACACAGGTACCATATGCTACTTGCAAGAACGGATTAGATTTTGGTTAGTGTGGCTTGCGTATTAATGAAGTTAAGCAATATCATTTCTTTCCGTACAATGGTTTCCCTATGGAGACGACAATGACAGTGTTGAAATATATCAAGAAATACTGTACCAAATTTCATGAAACTTTTCCAAGATGACAATATCAGAAGATTATGATGACACTGCGATTGTCATGTCATTTATATGCTCATTTGCATATTTAATGAACTTTTGTTATTAGTGACATAGCCCTGAAATTCCCGCACCAAACTTGATGATACGTGCAACAAATATTGATCTGTTATATATCTAATTATACTTAGAAGCATCGGGCAGTTTCAAGTTAATAAATAGCTCATTTGCGTATTTCATGATGTTTTATAATTAGTCATATAACCCCAATATAACTGCACCAATTTTGATGAATTCTGCTGCAGATACTGATCTGACTAACATCTAACTGTGGTGTAAAACACTTAGTAGTGTCAAGTTAATTAAGGGTTCATTTGCATATTTAATGAACTTTGTAATAGGTATATAACTCTGAATTTATGGCATCCAAGTCAATGTAATCTGGTGCAGATATTGATCTGATAAATATCGTATTGTACTGACAAGCATTTGGCAGTGTCAAGTTAACAAATAGCTCATTTGCATATTTTATTTTATAAAATTATGTAATTAGTCACATAACTCCGAAATAACTGCACCAAATATGATGATTTTAAGCACAGAGTTGGCACCCATTGACCTGCGATCGGACCAGAGTGCTAAACGCTTCTAAGTGTGAAAAAACGAACGGCTTGAATAAGCCGTACGATACTGTTTCACCAAGAGACATTACTCCTGTACTGCGATTTTCTAATTTGTTCTGAAGCAAATCTAAATTTTAAAAAATGGTGGATTAAAGAACTTTGCCCCCGAGCAATGTGTTTTACTTAAGGGTCTTTCGACCCGGCCTTCATCAAAACAAGAAACCGTTCTGAGATGTCGGCATGCAGTGCAAGTCTTGTGTTTTTAACCGTACGAACGATAAATTGTACAGCTATATGATACTTTTATATTCATGACATGAATTTGTCGGTTTTCACGGCAATCATAGATGATGGCCGATTTCTTGTAACCGTTGTTTGTGATTTTTGCGACATTTTACCTTGATAAACAACTGTCTGTAAGCAAAGAGTGCCAAACGTCAGTGACCGGAAGATAAGGGCAACTGCTGCCATCTCAAATCGTCATTGCGATGTACTCACTTATAGTACGAATCCCATTCAACTGATACAAATTATTACGCTATGCACAGAGAGTCCCCTTGTTTAATAACATTCGAATACGTCTTGTGTGGTGAGAGGTAACTCCAATTGCGAACAGTATCACCGATGCTACACCGTGCACTGTTCAGTCCGAGCTAGTGTGATGTTTCCAATTCAGTATGTAATTCTCACAATAATTCTCGTGTTAAAAACAATGGAATGGCAAGACAATGCCCTAAAAAAACTCAAAACTTGACGCGACAAAGATAAAGGTCAATCGAGATTTGGTCACTAGAACATCCAAAGTATACCCTCTTCCTGTTTCACTATCACCACAGAAATCTTACATCGTTTTAATTTATCATAGACCCGTTGGGTCTAATGTATTGTTTCTGTTTCACAGTCCGGGTCATTAGATAGTGAAATCAAACTTACAAGCGAATGCACCGTTTAGTTTTACTATTTTAAAGTAGTTTGTAAGAAGTGAATTTGTTTATTGGTGCGCTTCTCGACATGCAATGTGCTGAAGTTTGTATGTAGGTCACATGCCGCTCATGTTCTTGGGTTCAAGCATGGTAATTGGTTCAAATCGCCCGGACGCCCTTAGAAACATTAACCCCCACCCCTTGACGTAAAGAGCAAGAAGGTTGTTTTACATATCCTTGAAGTCGTATTTGGTTACCGCTTTGGTCGCTTATTAACTCGAGTAGCATTGGTGGTTACTGATCTATAGGCGTGTAGGCATATTTGAGGTTATCGACGTCACGTGATATTTAGGGACTGGACACAAATTACAGGGGGGTGGGCCGGTGTTTTTTGGGGGTGGGTCGCCATTTTTCGCGCAAGCATTTTTGAAGGGTCATACAATTTTGTGTATGCCTATGGGGGAGGGTCACCTTTTTTATGCATCAAAGCTGAACTTGCATGTGCACGTATTGAAGAGTATGGAATACTGAAAAAAAAAAAATATCTCCTGGCACTTTCATTTTCTGCCATTTCCATTTTCGGCGCGCCCTTCGGGCGCAAGTTTAAGGGTATAATAAACAATGTATTGATGATCAAAGCAGCCATATTGATTTAAGTTGTCATGATTTCTACTTATCCAACTCCTCTATTGTGCATAACTGTCCCCTATTATGACTCTTTCAATAACAATTTGGGAGATCACTTATTTGATATCATTCACCCATTGGCAATACATTAGGTATAGGTCGGTGTCAAATTCTCATGTCGCCGTATGTACATTTTTTATTTTTTGAGGACATTGACAGAATACAAACTATTCAGAATAGTGCAAAATGTCATCAATAACAACTGGAAGCTTCAGGTTGAACAACTTTTGAATAACAATGTAGGATCACATAACCTATGAGTTATTTGTAGTGTCCTCATGGCCTACAATGTATAGTGAATCAACATTTCGATGAAATTCCAAAATCAAATTTCTTGCACAACCATGGACTTGAAACCACTCTAGTCTAATCATTAACATTAATACTAATAATTAAGTGTACATAAATGCACAGATTTACCTAGTTTTGTATTGGAAAAAAATATTCATAGTTTTGTCATTGACTGCTATGCATAGTGAATCGACATTTCAGTTAAATTCCAAAATCAAGTTTCTTGCACAACCATGGACTTGAAACCACTCTGGTCTAATCTTGAACATTAATAATAATAATTAGGTGTACATAAATGCACAGATTTACTTAGTTTTGTATTGGAAAAAAATTCTTCATTGTTTTGTCATAGACTGCTAGGTATTGTTAATCGACATTTCAGTTAAATTCCAAAATCAAATTTCTTGCACAACCATGGACTTGAAACCACTCTGGTCTAATCATTAACATTAATACTAATAATTAGGTGTACATAAATGCACAGATTTATTAAGTTTTGTATTGGAAAAAAAATATTCATAGTTTTGTCATAGACTGCTATACATAGTGAATCGACATTTCAGTTGAATTCCAAAATCAAATTTCTTGCACAACCATGGACTTGAAACCACTCTGGTCTAATCATTAACATTAATACTAATAATTAGGTGTACATAAATGCACAGATTTATTAAGTTTTGTATTGGAAAAAAAATATTCTTAGTTTTGTCATAGACTGCTGTGCATAGTGAATCGACATTTCAGTTAAATTCCAAAATCAAATTTCTTGCACAACCATGGACTTGAAACCACTCTGGTCTAATCATTAACATTAATACTAATAATTATGTGTACATAAATGCACAGATTTACTTAGTTTTGTATAGGAAAAATTATTCATTGTTTTGTCATAGACTGCTAGGTATTGTTAATCGACATTTCAGTTAAATTCCAGAATCAAATTTTTTGCACAACCATGGACTTGAAACCACTCTGGTCTAATCATTAACATTAATAATAATAATTAGGTGTACATAAATGCACAGATTTACTTAGTTTTGTATTGGAAAAAAAATATTCATAGTTTTGTCATAGACTGCTATGCATAGTGAATCGACATTTCAGTTAAATTCCAAAATCAAATTTCTTGCACAACCATGGACTTGAAACCACTTTTGTCTAATCATTAACATTAATACTAATAATTATGTGTACATAAATGCACAGATTTACTTAGTTTTGTATTGGAAAAAAAATATTCATAGTTTTGTCATAGACTGCCATGTATAGTGAATCGACATTTCAGTGATATGCCAAAATCAAATTTCTTGCACAACCATGGACTTGAAACCACTCTAGTCTAATCATGAACATTTATACCAATAATCGAGTGTAAATAAATAGACAGATTTGCCAAGCTTTGTATTTTAAAACAATTATTCTTAATTTTGTCATAGACTACAATGTATGATGGATGAACTTTTTATGCGAAATTCCAAAAACAAAGTTCTTGTACACAGATGCACGTGTTACCACTCTTCTAATCAAGTACAATTATGTCAATTATTCGCGGTCCATATATGCAGAAAAAGTGCATATTATTAATTGTGAAATAATTTTTTCGCAGCTTTGTCATAGACTCCCATGTATAGTGAATCAACATTATCGATGAAATCTAAAAATTACATTGTTTGTACATGCATGCACTTTTTACCTGCCACTTCAAGCAAAGTACATTTACATGAATTATCACACACATATGATTTGAAATTTTTTGGACAAAGCGTTATATCAGCCACATTTTGCCTTCCTTTTGGGAGGGGGATTTCAAAAGTATAGCAAGTCAGAAGGGGGTCTTGAACACATTGCGGGTTTGTTGGGGGGTATTGAGTAACGGGGGGGTCATTTATTTTCATTCATGGATAAGGGGGAGGGTCACTAATTTTTGTGCATGAACTTTTGAAGGGTCACTATTTTTGACGCAGCGGTGTTTCGAAAAAAAACCGGCCCACCCCCCCACCCCCCCTGTAATTTGTGTCCAGTCCCTTAGTAAAAAAAATTCCTCCCATACTTATCCCTGTGCATCAAAAATTAGACCTCTATCTCTACTGGCTAGCCCTGCAGTGTTTCATATGTGCGTAATTAATAAGGTAAAAATGTCGCTGGTCACGCTCCCATACTTATCCCTGCGAACAAAATCAGAGAGCTAGCTCTGTCAGGTAGGCCAGAATTAGATATGTGTTAAATAATGAAGTTGGGGATAAAGTGAAGGTCAAAGTTCGGGGCAATCCACAAAATTAACGATTGCAGTTTGCTGACTGCTGTTTTTTGAATAGACAACAGGTGTATTGGACTCGTTGACAGGCCAAAATAAATAATAGCCATCGCACAGTCTTCAGACTAACCGCGCGACTCTGTACTCCACATTGTGGTGTGCTGTGTGCTAAGTTGATCTTTTGGTTTGTCCAGAAAGCTTCTAAGTGTCACAGGCATGTATTCAGTTGTTACAAATAGTGGCTGAGAACGATTGGGAACTACTAGAGTTGCTAGGCAAGACCAAATGCAGGGCTCGAAATTAGCGGTAGTCCCGCGTCCACAGACAACCAACTTTTCTCTGGGCTACCAAAATCCATGAAATGGTAGCCCACATGGATTACCAACGCCTGGGACCTGAAAATCCGTCAGTTCTTAACATGCCGTGTCCAGGCAGTCACTTTGAACGAGCTAAATGCAGTCAAACCCAGCTGGACACAGAACGGCCATAGTATCACTTTGTTATGCAAATTACGCAGACGACCGGCCGTTCGGTGAAACTTTACAACAAAGTTTCCATATCTGAACTTACGTACTTGAATGACAAGCACAGGAAATGATGGCCGATAAAAACGCATTCGTTGCATTTTGTTCATAATGTATCAATCACAATTACACGGAGATTACGCCTCCTCCCTACAGAAAGGCAATGGTCTATTTTTAGCCCTGCTATAGTATGTCTCATGCCTCAATGCTGAGAAGGTCGTGTCGTTGTCATGACGACTATCAAAATTTGCATACAACTCTGAGAGTGAAACGCGGTGACAATAGGTCACCAAACGTTTGAGCGTCACTATCGTCCATTATACCTGTTTCCTTGTGTATTAAAGGTTTGCAAGTACCCACATCAAATGACTAGAAAATTCACTTCATGGGCAGAATCTTGAAAAATAGCTTTTTCTTGTTTTGTTAACGTTTTTTTCTTGTTTGGTTAACGAAAAAAGATATCACTGAACTTAAATATGCATTGGCTGCCAGCCATCGTCACCAGATTACAAACTTCAGAAAAAGGTAGCCAGAGTGGACTACCGGGGGGAAAAGTTATTTTCAAGCCCTGACATGTTCTTACAGCGTTGCTTGGATAGTCGATCGAAGGCCCGATATCGAAGTATGAGGCCAAAGGCCTCATTATTCTTATGGTACTAACATACAACGTTCGATTTTCGGTCTCACACATCGATCACGTGCGCTTGATCGACGATCAAAACAACGATGTTAGCAGCAGTGGCCAAGACTGTCAGTACTTAAACCGCTCACTATCTTCTGCTTGGCCGCACGTTTACATTCCAACTTTTCCCCCACACAGAAACTGGTCTGCTACTGTTCTCGATGTTTATCTACAAATAATCGCAATCATACCAATCCATAATCCAATAACACTAGGTCAAAATTTGTAAGACAATAGTTGTAAACATAGACACAAAACAGCACAGAACAGACAGTAAATAGACGGTACAAACAAAGTCAAATTCATGAAAGAAAGATATATGGACCTCTGGCCAAAAGACCAAGAAGAGATGTCAGGTGTTTCGAAAATAGTAAGCGCATCCTGCCCCACATGTGGCACCCGCCATATATCAATCTGTAAGTCAGATAGGTAGTGGTCACTAACTAAGGCCCAATGTCACCGATGCCATCAGTGATCATTTGTCGAAGAGAGATATTGTATTTGCGATACCTGCCAAAAAAGCGTTTGAATGTAGAGACAAGTCTTGCTCTGGTGTAACCTTGATTTAACAGTTTGAAAGAGAGATGGCCATGTCTCTCTACAAAATCACCATATGAACTGCATGCTCTTGCATATCGTATAAGCTGGGAAATGTATACCCCATAAGCAGGTGAGAGTGGAATATTACTGATGAGGTGTGGAAAATTAATTATACTAAAGTTGAAATCATCTCTCTTGTCATATAGCCTAGTAGAAAGGTGACCATTGGAGTCAAATTCAAGTAAAATGTCCAGATATGAAGCAGAAGAGGCCGTTTCTGTAGTTTCTTTAATCTCCAATTCTGGAGGATAAATCATAGCGAGATATTTACTGAATTCAGAGTTATTCAATGAAATAACATCGTCTATGTATCTAAATGTTAGGTTGAAAGTACGAGCTACAGAGACCTTTTTCTGCTTGATAAGGTTCTGGATAAATTCTGCCTCGTATGAGAACAGAAATAAGTCGGCAAGTAAGGGAGCACAGTTAGTGCCCATGGGAATTCCTATACACTGTTGAAAAATGTGTCCTCCAAATTCAACAAATATGTTGTCAATGAGGAAATCAAGCATATTTTTCTCGGTATAAAACACTTTAGCATTAGTTGTATTTTTAACAAAATATGTAGAATTATACCCTAATACCACATATTTGTAACGGCGTGAACCGTTTTTGTAGAAAAATGCTTGGTTAGATCAGCCAAATGTTTTGACACATTTCACGAAGCGCGTATGTGATTTGATAAAATTGCTGTTCAGAGCATTTGTAAAAAGCCCTAGACAAATATACTGGTAACACATCATGTTGCCTATGGTAGTTCTAAACTACAAAAAGCTGTTACAGTACTACAAAGTTCCGTTGAAGACGCCATGCTGAGATCTTTCTCAGTGGGTTCTAACATAGGGATGGATTTAGATCAGACGCTACAAGACAGCAAACGATACAGAAATTGTATAACGTACATTACAACTGAACATTCATCTACATTGAAACGTCGACTATATTGTACAGTATAGCAGACGAAAAATCCGAACTTCGGTCAATGTTTTCACCGTGATGTGAAGTAACAAATGACTCAATCGCTATGCTAAAACCCGGATTTTCTGTGTCGAGAATAGAGAGAAGCCGTCGGCAAAGGGAGGGGGGCTAGAACTGCAACAAATCGACATGAAATTGTTCAAGTTGGTGACTTTCATATCAGTTCAACAAAGAAAAAATACAATAAAATTTGCAACACACGTGAATGGGCCGTAAAAGAAAACTAAATTTCATGATGTCCCACCAATCCCCACATAGTGGATCCATGGAGTAAAAAAGTATGATGTCCCCTACATCAGGGACAATGTCTGTGCCTACAGGGATTGTTAATACTAGAGGAAAAGCTTCAGGGTCCGTTTATGTTCTCTAAAAAGTTGCCACAAACTTTAACTAGATGCTAAATGTATGCATTCAGTCCCTCTTTATAAATAAAACAATTCTCATGGGTATTTTCTGATGCACCATACGTACGATGCTGTGTGGACCTTAGTGTACATGTTCCGTTCACTATATTACCCAGCACCATAATTAAATAATAATAACAATAATCTTTCATTTGCGTTTCAAGGCCACCAGCCAATATGCAAAGGGGGTACACATTTAGATTTTTTCCAACAGAAAAATACTTCAAAACATTTGAGTCGATTGCATAACAAAATATATCAGAAAAGACTATTAATAGACTCGCAACTGGCAAAATACACAGATCACATCACTGTGAGTAAACGCACGTTACAGCTTTTCCCGAAAACTGAAAGCTCTGTGGACAAAATTACAAAGACTGAGTAGGTCATCTAAAAGAGATAACCTCATAAACCGTATAAATTTACAGAAATTTGGTTCCAGAAAGAAATCCTTTGGCAAGTAACGAAGTTTCAAATTATTGTACAGTGGACAGATTACACGAAAGTGGTATTCATCTTCTACCATATTTGTGTTACAAACTTTACAATATCTAAAAGCTGGAGCAATGTTATCGCTCCTGCCTTCTTCCATCGCAAGAGGGATTACTGAACAGCGAAAATATGTAAACATTCGGACAGTCTGGTGATTACAACGGAGGTACTGTATTTCGCAGGCTCTAGTAAACTTTTGAATTGGATATACGTGTACGGTGTTTGGGTTTCAGTGAAACCTTTCCGAGCCAACGCTGTTTGTATACATATTTAACTCTATTTTCGAAGATGTGCAGAAAATGATTTGTATTACCAACTTCCTTGGAAACCCAGGCCAACCCAAATCCGAATGAAAATAAAATATCCTTCACAGAGGTTGCCCAAGTATTTCTACCCATGCTGTCTAAATTACACAGCATCCAATATGCCTGTCTTGGAATTCTATGGGATGGCATTTCGAGGAATTTAACCAGTAAGCGATGCAGCGTTTTATGGTGATAAAATAAATAGGGAGACGTCCACATTCTCCCATTACTGCTTCTGTAGTAGTGTGTTCAGGTAATCCCAACAGTAGCCTACACCTCCTCTGTACATTCTCTAAAACCTCAAAATATTGAAATCCCCAAATTTCTGCCCCATGTGATAAAATTGGTACAATCATTGCATCGAATACTTTACCAGATGTGAACTGAATATGCTCACGTGATTTACAAAAGGTTCATTAATAGTATGACGCTTCATAGAACAATCAAATATCTGTTATATCATTATATGTAGCAGGTTTTAAGAACTTTTCACAGTACTCTCAGAGTTTAATCACTATTTACAAAACTTAATTTAATATGCAAATGAGCTGTTAATTAACTTCAAACTGCTCAATGCTTCATGGGTTAATTAGATATCCATCATATCAACAATTGTAGCACGTTTCATTAAATTTAATGCTGTAATTTTAGAGTAATATCACTAATTACACAGTTCATTAAATATGCAAGTGAGCCCTTAATTAACTTCACTGTTCAATGTTTAATAGCACAATTAAATATTTATCAGATCAATATCTGTAGCACGTTTCACCAAATTTGGTGCCGTTATTTCAAAGTTATATACCTAATTACAAAGTATATTAAATATGCAAATGTACCCTTAATTAACATCAAACCACTCAATTCTTTACAACACAGTCAGATATCTGTCGGATCAGTATATGCAGCAGTTTTTATTACATTTAATGCAGTTATTTTGGAGTTATATGACTAATTATAAAACTTCATGAAATATGCAAATGAGATCTTTATTAACTTGACACTGCTCAGTGCTTCTCAGTACAATTGGATATTTATCAGATCAACATCTGTAGCAAGTTTCATCAATTTTAACGCTGTAATTTTGGAGTAATATCACTAATTAAAAAGTTCATTAAACATGCAAATGAATCCTTAATTACCTCCACACAACTAAATGCTTAGACCACAATTAGATATCTGTCGGATCAGTATCTGCAGAGGATTTCATTACATTTGGTGCAGTTATTTTGGAGTTATATGACTAATTATAAAACTTCATAAAATATGCAAATGACCTATTTGTTAACTTGACACTACCAAATGCTTCTCAGTACAATTAGATACTTATTAGAACAATAGCTGTACCCGATTTCACCGACTTGCGTGCCGTAATTTCAGAGTTATATACCTAATTACAAAGTTTATTGAATATGCAAATGAACTCTTAATTAACTTGACACTACTAAGTGCTTTACACCACAGTTAGATGTCCGTCAGATCAGTATCTGCAGCGGAATTCATCAAAATTGGTGGTTATAGCGGAGTTATATGACTAATTATTAAACATCATAAAATATGCAAATGAGATATTTATTAAACTGACACTGCCCAATGCTTCTAAGTATCATTAGATATGTACCAGATCAATATTTGTTGCAGGTATCATTAAGTTTGGTCCAGGAATTTCAGAGTTACGCTACTAATAACAAAGGTTCATTTAATATGCAAATAAGCAGATAATTGACTTGACACTCACAGTATCATGATAATGGTCTGCGATTGTCATCTGTGAAAAGTTCATGAAATTTTGTGCAGTATTTCTTGATATATGTCTACACTGTCATTACCGTCTCCATAGGAAACTATTGTACGGAAGAAAAACGATATTGCATAACTTGACTAATACGCAAGCCACACTAACCAAAATCTAATCCGTTCTTGCAAGTAGCATATGGTACCTGTCTACCAAATCTGACTTGAATCCGTTCAGGCGTTTTTGAGTTATTGTGTAAACAGACAGACACACTGACACACACACACACTCACACACACACACACGGACAGACAGACATCGCTTTTACATTAGCCCACGAACATTAAGATTCAGAAAATGTAATTTCCGTTTGGAGATGCCAATATATTCAAAGCCTTACTGGCTTGATAAGCTAAAGTGTACACCGCTTTCGACCAAGTATTCCTCAAAGAAAGAAGAAGCCCAAGTATTTGTAATACGAAACTATTTCAAACATTTCACCTCGGAAATACCACTTTTCTAAACCAGAGGGATGACCCCCTTTTCGAAAAATCATAACCTTCGTTTTATCGATGTTAACCTCCATACGCCATTTTGTACAAAATGTAGAAAGTATATCAATTAGACGCTGAAGATTTCTAATCAAATTGGCAAATATTACCACACCATCTGCATACATGAGGTCAAAAAGGTCGCGCATATCTCGTGTTAGCTGAATACCCATTTGATCAGATGACATGAACATATGATTGAGTTCTTCAATAAAGACACTAAATAGTATTGGGCTGAGAATGCATCCCTGTCTCACACCAGCTGGGCATTCAAAATACTGAGATGATACACTGCCAGCCCGCTCACAAGATTTGATACCACTATACACAGAACACAAAATTTTAAATATTTTGCCTTTAATACCCAGTGACAGAAGTTTATATAACAAAAGATAGTGGTTAATTCTGTCAAAGGCCTTGGAAAAGTCGATAAAGAGACAGTAAATTTTACCACGGATACCCAGCACCAACATAGAGGGAAACATTGTGGACGAACACAAATCACCATACACAGATTTAGGTGGCTGCAAAGTTTGCAAGGAAAAAATAACAGAATGTACAATAAAAGAAGGGCCTCGGCTACTTCTTTGACGTCTACACACGCGCTACTCCGCTCTGCGTGTTAGGGGTTAACCCTGCCAGATCAGTTTCTCCACCCGCGGGGGTGGAGGGACTGTGGTCCTGTGTACCGTGCTGTGTTCTCGGCGTTATTATGCCGGGAGCACACAGCACGGTACGAAGGGCTAGGCAGGGCTATAATACGGCTACGGCGTAGTCATGGCCGAGCATTCTTGACACATACCGGCCGTAGGGCTAATAGCTGGCCAGCGTGCATCGGTTGATAGCTGACAGAAAATGACTTTAATAGCAATCTCAGTGGTTTTATTTTTTCAGTCATGCGTACGTACGTCACTCCAAGGAGGTGAAAAGATTTTCTTCTTCCGCCATGATCAGTCATGGAGCCAGGAGCGGATCAAGTACCTCCATCCTATACGGCAAGCATTGTGGAATATATTGGTCATTAGATGCTCACTGTGTTTCGAATGTTATTAGAAATGGATTTGCCAGGTCTACATAGTAGATTAACGTTAGTGTTGTAATTGTAGGCAAATTAGAGAAACCAACCAATTTGTCTTGTTCTATTCGGAAACGCAGCTGTCTTAAAAGAGCATGGTGAGTGCAAAGAGAAATCTTAATTCAAAGAGTAATCTCAATTCACTGCCCACACGTGGGGGTGACAACCATGTTTTAATAGCCATTCCCCAGATTTCAAATCGATAAAATGTGTGCGTAAACAAGATAATTAAAGTCATGAATTATAATAGACGTGGTTGGTGTGGCCGATTTCGCCAAAATAGGCCTAACCCTCCACGTCTAAATCTGTGTGGGGAAAAGCTGTCATGAGAAATATCATTATGTCCCGTAGTACGACATGAAATAACACTGCATGAACAAATAGTGGCGACAGAGCAGATTTCTCTCAGACTCTTGTAAAAATAAAATCCGTTTGCCATTTTTGTTTAAAAGAAAATCCGATATAAACAAAGTGTCCACACAGTAAAAAATAAAACTCCTGCATAAATCTCACCCTGCAAATTGGTTATGTCAAGGAATCAGTCGATATTTGTAAGATCACAATCGCTGTAAAATGTTTTGTGAAATATCACACACGTGCAGCATGCAATGCAAACTGTGGACCTAGACTCGCTAACACACCAAGTGACAGTTATCCCAAATTCCAAATCTCAAATCATCATTTGGGCCAAGATATTGTAAAGTAGGCAAAGGTAATTCAAGGTCATCAAAAATCTGTCAAAAAAATGTTGGTCCCTTACATATTTATGGGACCAGCAACTAAACGTTAGGGTACTGTAATTCCTTAGATGAAGTGATTTAGCGTCATTGACTAGATAATGAAAAAGAAAAATTTAATCACTTAAAAAGATCTTCTCAAAACAAGACAAGATCAATAACCTTGAAGTTTGTTATAAAGAATTATGGTAATGTCGTCTAAAATTAGTGCTAACAGTTGTTTGATATATCAAATTTTATGCAAATTAGGGATAATTCAATATTTCAATCAATTATGCCAACCAGGTCACGTACCCAACCTCAAATAAAGGGTCAGGTGCACTATTACTCATCGAACTCACTACGCCCTGTAAATTTAACCGGATGTGAACTGAATGTGCTCACGTTGTTTACAGCAGGTTCATTACATAGTATGCTGGACAAAACAATCAGATATCTCTCAGATCATTATATGTAGTAGGTTTCATCAACTTTCGCACAGTACTATCAAAGTTAAATCACTAATTACAAAACTTCATTTAACACCCACGTGTTGGGGTTTTCAGTCTGATGTAACGGCCATTCCCCACATCAGACTGAAAATCCCAACACGTGGACAGTAAATTAAGATTACGCTTTGTCACCCGTGACTCTTCGATTCCGAATAAAGCAAGGCAAATTTGTTGGTTTTACAAATGTCGCTACAAATACAACACTAACGTCCATAAAACAAGGAAAGCTATTAGCCCTAGACCAATATGAGTCAAGAGTGCTCGCCTATGACCACGCCGTACAGATTAGAAATATGTAGTCGCAGTATAGCCCTGCCACGCAGGGCGAAATAGCGCACATGTAGACGCGAGAGTAGTAGCTGAGCCCTTCTTTTATTGTACAGGTAGTCTTTGGTCCTTGCAAAATTTGCAGCCACCCCCTAGGTTTGTGTAAGGCGATATGTGTTTAGCCACTGTTTCCCTCTATTGTGGTGAAGGGACATGCACACAGTCCTTTCTCAGCTGCAACTATTTCCTTAACTGCACCCCTTGTCCACCAGTTACAGTCATCGACGGCCTCAACTTGCAATTTATTCACATGCAATGTGAACACTAACTTACGACCTGATGTCGAAATGTAATAAAGTCGTTGTAGAATAAGAACGACGACACCACCACCACCAACGACAACAACAATAACAATGACAACAACAACAAACAACAGTAGAAATGACGTCAAAGTGGTATTAATACCTAATCAGTTTGTGGCGTTGTGCATATGTCTTCAAACTGAGTCATACCGATGATATGAAACAAATAAATGACAAAAGCCCTACAGACCCTTAAAAGAAAGCATCACCAAACTACAAAACCACAAAAACTGAAAGAGGTACATATCAACATCATGTAACACCCTTAAACATGTGGTACAAAAGCCCAAACAACGAGTGCTGAACAGGAAGATCTTTACATCAGTGGATTGCCGTACACAAGCAATGCTGCACACCTTGTTCCATTGCTACAAAAAGCATGCAGTGTCTTAACTCGCGACCATCAGTCGCTAATATTTTTCATGAAGCAAATTTTTAACCTACAATATTAATCCTCTTTAACTATTGTACGATCACACAAAAGTTTACAGTGAGCGAAGGTGATTCTTTTAGTTTATGCGCAACTGTGAGCTGAAGCAACATAAACAATTCTTCATGCTCCACCCATCAACAATTGAAGACAACTGATTGGCTGAGTGTTGAAAGCACATACTATGATAGGGGTAAAACCCCGAGCATTTATAAAGCGAATAACAGGTACTAAGCTCACCCTCTATAGTGATTCTAATATCACATGACCAAGTATGGGAAATGATCGTCACTGGCAGGACATTAACTTGGCAAGGGTTCAAAGAATTGCCGGGACATGCGTATCGAAAGAATTTTAAATGGGGAAGGGTTCCACTGGTGTTGCCAACAAATCGTACATTAACGCTGTTGCAATAAATCAGTAATTGTGTAGAAAGGCGCAAGCTACAACTATGGTACGAGCCACAACTGTTTGTTTGTGCAAATATCTCGCATCCAAGAATTGAATTGAAAAAAGAGTGAAACGTCTGCGAGTCTATTTTTGTCCTCTGTTGTAGCTTGGCTAAAACTTTGCCAAATCTTCCAGTTAACATTTTTTCAACTCAGTGTATGCTGCACAGGTACTATCATATTAACAAAGAATGCTGTATGTAACTATCAGAGTATATCGAAAGCATTTTAATATCGGTTATGGCAACACATTTCGTATGAAATGAGAAAAAACAAAACAAAGTAAAACCCCCGTCTTTTTCACTCACCTTTGGTCGATATGACACTGTCGTTGGCCACTGCCCCAGTAAATCCTGTAAATCGCAAACACTTTCACGATCGTTCAAGTAATAGTTTTAGGTCATGGCATTCACTTCAAATGCAGTCCTGAAGGTTGAAATGGAGCCAGTCCAGATCTCTGGGTACCAGTTTAACCGTGCAACAGTTCAAGCTAAAGAAGATAAATTATACCGTATTTGACTTATAGAACTAAATTATGGAAGCAATAACTTTGACTTTGTGGATTATATCGAAATAGATTGAAATATAACAAAGGACACATATGGACTTACAGTTCAACAAAGCAACTCCCTATGTGCGCAATGGTGAAATGCTGATGATCAAAGCCACGATGCATCATATGCTTTTCCTAGAGCTTCTCCCACTATCATATGACTAAAAATGTTTGCCTAGGTATTGCATGAATCAGCGATCGGCGTAAAACATAATGAAGAAAGAAAACAAAGTCCCTGGATGGCATGCCATTGGCAACCGGACATCGCATGACTGAACAAGGACAAGCATAGCTCTACTGTAACACTAGGTTCAAATAATCGTAGCGATTGTTTTTCAACGAATTCTAGGTATTGCATGAATCAGCGATCGGCGTAAAACATAACGAAGAAAGAAAACAAAGTCCCTGGATGGCATGCCATTGGCAACCGGACATCGCATGACTGAACAAGGACAAGCATAGCTCTACACTTTGTTCAAAGAATCGTAGCGATTGTTTTTCAACAAATTCTAAACAGCCTGAATTCTAAAGAATTGAGTAGAAAATTAATGAGGTGATACTACTTTGATTCAAACTTGTTTTTTTGGTAAAAGAATAATCTTGAAGAAATATCATAATATTGAAATAACACCTAGTGAATCGTCTATTTGTCCATGCTTGGTCAAAACGCCGTGCAAACTTTTCCAATGCAGTTGTACGCAGTTACGTATTACGCATGTGCCAAATTTCAATTGCACTTTACACGTTCCATTCTATTGCACTCGACGGACGGCCAGGGACGTCGACCTCTTTGGTATGCTAAATGAAAGGCGTTTTCTTTGTGAGAGAAATGCAAACTACTGATTTTCACATATTCCCCTTCCAATCGTGCAGAACATTGTCTAAACCTTTGGGAATGCTTGCCCACCTATGGTCTCATTAATTTCAGCAAAACGATATGCGCTGAAGCCTTTCTTAGCTGTCGCTCTCTGTGAAGTACGGTATACGTTATGCAGCATAAGTGATCACACACGTTCAGTTACTTGTGTGATCTCGTGTGCACTGAAGAAAATTACTGATTTCCGGATTCCGATTTGATATTCACGTCTACAAATGGCCATGAAGGACTAAATGAGTTGCTCTCGGTCCTCATGAATGAATTCATTTACCTTTCAGAGCTCTTTAATCATTTGTCCCCGTTAAGCGCCAATCTATGACATGCAAAATGTTTGTATTATGCAGATATTCCACAGATAAAGAGTTCTGGCAATATATTTTTGAAGCTTATGTATCATTTTTAGGGTTTTAATTTCCTTTACGATTGTGTTTCATTTTTCATCTGTGCACAGGGACTAAGCAAGAGCTTTATATGGTTTCTTTTTAAACTCCTGGGTATTTTTCGTGTTTTGTGAGACAGTCGTGTCCCGTGCATGACCCTGCTGGGCACCACATGCCGATGGTTTCTATTCAAGCTGGTACAACAAAGCTTTATACTGAAATGCTTGCTTTTGTGTTATCAGGCTCTGAGCGGAATACTAATGCATACTTTTGTGTCTGGACATTATATCCACAGGTGAAATGCATAAAGACACAAGTCATCTGCAACAAGTCTGTAGCGAAAGAGTAAGCTGAACTGAAAAAGAAGGGAAAGTGCAAAACCACATGTCTAAAAGATCAAGATATAGATGTTAGCATAATACTGCAGGAAAAAACACTAACTAGAGTGAATCTATGTGTGTCTGTTTCTGTAAAAATCTAGAAACTTCGCCTACTCGGTTGTTTGCGCATGTACAAGCTCGTTGGTCTCCACAGTTGGCCAGAAACGTCGACGGTGGTTTTGCGTATCCTTAACGAGGTGTTGGATATGTCGTCGCCGCACTCTCCAGACGCTCAGGCAGGTACGGCCGCAGAAAACCCAGCAGGTCCTCGTCCAAATACCCCTTGTGTGGCGTGTTTGCACTGTTTTCTCCTTGAACTCTATGGCGAGGCAATGCAACCACGCCGTACTAGAGATAATTGGACGAGGACTAACGATGTATTCTGCGGCCGTCCCGGCACGAGCGTGCGTCGAGTGTGAGGATAGCAGGATACATCGCAAACCCAAGTTCAAATACCTCGACAGCGGCCCACTTGCAATCTCGCTCCTGTTAGTATTACACATGTTATACCACTCTCCGCCTCGTGCCCATTGTTCTAACCGTGCTTTCTAATTTCAATAACCGAATATTTTATTATTACCACCTGGCTTTCTTTTGTTTAAAAAGTGTCCGATTTACAAGTTCTTTTGTTTAAAAGTGTCCGATTTACTAGTAAATCGGACAGTTCTTTTGTTAAAAACTGTCCGATTTACTAGTAAATCGGACACTTTTAAACTAAAGAACTTGTAAAATGGACACTTTTTAAACAAAAGAAAATCACGTGGCGACGAGTAAAAAAAACAAATGCAAGACATTAACCAGAATGAATTTATTTCACCATCAAGTACAGAGTAAAGACACTTTAAAAGAATCACCGGACTGAATTAATTTTGCGTGACTGTACATCTCAAATTACAGGTCATCGTGAAATAACGGTATTATTGGTTGCAAATATCACTTCAGTCTGTGTTAGGGTTATTGTTATCATGATCATTCGAAGCTGAAATTTAAGACTTCAAAGTCAGTTGTCAAACACTGAATGTAGAGATTTCAGTCGCCTTTGGTAAAGTTAAATCTAGCTATAGGAAACACACACGCAGTACCATAGTCACTGTGGATCTAGACATATTGGTTTTTTTTTTTTTTTTGTACTTGCAGTTTCTGTTGTGCCTTTCTCTGACGTGGCTGTGTAGCTTGGTCTTCCGATTGTGGCCGTTAGCACTGGCGTGACAGGGGACTTTTCTTTTCCATCTTTGGCTTTGGTAGTTGAAGTGCACCGGATACAGCTTTCATTTGTACTTCATCCGCCATATCGAACTACGTAGAGCGACTCGGCAATTGCATGTATGCTGCTCAAAGTTTTCGACCCAAATGAGCAAAGCGTGACTCGACGTCGATCTGCAAACACCTTTTCACTCCATTCAACCAACCAATCAAGCAAATTCATACAATTCAAATAAAACCAGGTGCTCAACCACGTCATCGCACTACAATAGCAACACATATCAACCTTGTTTTATCCAATCATGGGTTGTTTTTTTATACTTTCGTTCAACAAGGTGTCAAAACGCGTCAATATTTTCCTGCCAAAGTTTCAACGTGCACTGCACTAAACTTACAAATAAAAACTTTCGGCGAGCAAACAAGGCTCTAAAACTCGGCAAATTCGTGGTATAACACGGTAAGCGAACTCGTAGTCGGCGGTTTACGGAATTTAACGGTACAGTTTGCCAGTAAAACTCCTCGGCCCTGCGGGCCTCGGAGTTTTACTAGCAAACTGTAGCGTTAAATTCCGTAAACCGCCTCCTACTCGTCCGCTTACCTATAGTTATTATGGGAGCGGCAGGGGTACATTATTGCTAGTATTCAATAGCTTTGGCAATACCAGTGAATTTGCAGATGTAGAAAACATCTGAGGCTATAATACTGGAATATGAGATACATGATCAGTAATATTCGGAGGATGGCGTCGCAATGTTCATTGGTATTTACAAAGTATAATAGTTAATACCTACTACCTGGTCTCGAGTAGATTTGTTCCAAATCTATGGGCCTATTAAACATCCAAACAGACTAAATTGAAGTACTAAACTTCAGCAGATTGTAATACTAACTGGTAGGCTATTGCACTGGTGTGGGTGAGCGCCACGGCCCACATTAACTTAGCTGTCAAGAAAAGCGAGGTGACTTGAGCCAGTCTAGGTCACGAGGGCTATTGCGCTCGTTTATTACCCTAAGAGGCCATGCCTTATCTGCCAACAAATTTCTTTTCCCGAAGCTATAGGCCGAGGGGTATCGCGATGTGTTTCTCGTACCTTGAGGCTTCAAGCGGTAATAAATGGGTGCTAAAACCGAATAAAGACCAGGTTTTACTTGCTCATGCTCTTCCAACTCCATTATCCACTTGACCACTGCATGATTGCATCACTCCACTTCACGTCACAAGCTAACCTTTTCAGTGTCACTGAAAAGATGATTTTGAAGTTTCATATTCAGATTCAAGCTTATTGCTATTTCAGAGTCCCGTAAAATAGTTGTTTTTAAAAAATTATCACAGCTTTTTCAAAATAGAGAATTTTGTGACGTTATCCCCCAAGATAATTATTGATAACGTATCCGAAATTGCGACGTCAGATGTTTTCTACATCTTTAAATTCCCTGACATTTTCATATTTCACGAGAGATGCATTGAGGTTGGCGCGAAGCGAATGTGCTCTACGAAAGTTACACTAAGGTTTGCTCAAAGCGAATGTATTTTACGAGAGTTACCCTGCTCAGAGGTTAGCTCAAAGCAAACGAATTTCCCGAGAGTTGCATTGAGGTGGGTTCGGAGCGAATGAATTTCACGAAAGATGCATTTAGGTTGGCTCAAAGCTAATGAATTTCACTCAGAATATTAGGTGCCAATATTTGCCCTGATTATGCACCATGGTTGCACTTAAATTCTCGTTGTCAATAATCTCTCCGAATTACTACGCCTTGAAATAAAAACTATTGCTATTTGAGACGTAGGCTCTCTGCTAATCCCCAGGTATTGTTTCAAAGCTGCGCACGGTCATGGTCACGTGACCGGGTACTTTTCCAAAAGTATACGTATGCCTGCCGAGAACAATTTACGTCAATAATTCTGCTGCGCTGGTATTAAAATTTAAGTGTACTTATACTATCATTGTCTGAACTGTAGAAGCAAAAAAAAGGTGATAACAAACTTTATATGTCTTTAATAGGCAGGCTGCTTATATTGAAGAACATTTTGCTCTTTTCATGTAATTTTTCAATGCAATTGTAGCTTATCTTTTAATGCTGTGAAGCGAATTTCCTCACAATATGAATGATCATAAGGAAAACAACCCCTTTACCCTATAAACATATGTATAAAAGACAGCAATACATTTTTCAAAAGATGTGAAGGACATATTTAAATTATAACAAATGATAGCAAGGTCACGATTCGTTTCCCGCACCGGGAATGTGCTTGTGACAGCAATATTGATGATGAAGATACACTATAGGTAAAAATTGCTATACTGGAGGGAGAAAGTGACGCTTTCTCGCAATTTGTGAGAATCTCTCGTTTTTCTCACCACTGTCGGTGATTTTTTTTTAATTCTCACCAGTGAGCTCCGAGAAATGCACACTTTGGTGAGAATAAAGTATGATAACAGATTGTCACCGGTGAGACTGGAAATTCTCACGAAGCACGGTGAGAATGGTAATTTTCACTGTGATAATGTATCATTCTCATCAGTTACTGGTGAGAATCAAGCAGACTCGCTGTTCACTGGTGAGAATCAAGCAGACTCGCTGTTCACTGGTGAGAATCAAGCAGACTCGCTGTTCACTGGTGAGAATCAAGCAGACTCGCTGTTCACTGTTCACCAGTGAACAGCGAGTCTGCTTGATTCTCACCAGTAACTGATGAGTATGATACATTATCACCGTGAAAATTACCATTCTCACAGTGCTTTGTGAGAATTTCCAGTCTCACCGGTGAGAATCTGTTATCATACTTTATTCTCACAAAGGAGTGCATTTCTCGAAGCTTACCGGTGAGAATAAAAAAAATTCTCACTGACAGCGGTGAGAATAATAAGAGATTCTCACCAATTGCGAGAAAGCATCACTTTCTCGCTCCAGTCTCGCATTTTTTTCCTTTAGTGACAGCCACTGCTGTGAACGGCTCCGTTTACCGATCACCATACACAAAAAAACCCTGATTTTTCAAGTAGGTTTTAAGAAAGACCTGTCTGCTAAATGGCAGTATACTCGATGTTGTAAAAGACAGTATTTCCCCTTAAAATAGGGCCACAGTATTGAGCAATAAGATCGATTTTGTGACAAGTATGTCTTTTGTTAATGATTATTTGCATGATATTTCAGAATGGTGGCATTAAGGTTGCTCTGACATGATTTTACCGTTTGAAAGTCGAAACCGTATGCGTGAGTATTTACAAAGATAGTCATTACTTTCACTACCGTTGTTTTGATTAAACAGAGAGAATAATGGACAAAAGTGTAAGACAGCATTAATTGAGAAGGGCAACTTGTGACGCTCCACAAATTTCAAGAATCGATGTAAACGCCGTTTGCTAAATACAAAGCCCCGAGTATTCACATGTTTGCCCTCACTGTTATTTGCTAAGGTGATGACCCTTGTAGGTTACAGCTACCTGCATGTGTAACTGTTTGTCCTCTGTATGTGTATTGCGGTACCGTCGACTACACAAGAGTTGGCCTCACGCCAAGTTAAACGAGTTTAAAAAAACACTTGCATCTTTTCATCTGTTGTTAAGATACAACAAGCCTCGTGGCGACACATTCTAGTCAAATAAGCATTCAACAGATAAAAGGACGTCGGTAGAAAAGCTACGTCACAAAGTATTTAATTCAAAAGAACAACTTTACCCTAAAACTTTCAGTCCCAATTGGCTGACCTTTTGGCATTCTTGCATTGGTGTCATTTGTGCTGAATCCCAAACAAAAATAAGCCGAGTTGGTGATGATAATTGGCAATCACCTGTGCACGACATCCAGATATCCACATTTTTGGCAAAAGTTGGAACTCGTCCGATTCGACTGTCTGCTTTATTCATCCCTTGACACATGAAAGAATGCATCACTCTGAAGGAGTATCTACGGCATATTTGTCTTGCTCTATATTTTTCAATGAGTAATGATGTCATAGGGGACATTTTTGATGACGGAGAAACTCCTTGCAGTTCTCCATGAACCATGGATGATAGACACATTCGGCACAGTAAAGACAACAACATCGACATAATATATTTAAATGCATAAAATAGTGATATTACTAAATTTGCACCATTTGGCATTATTTACTTACACGTCTTATATGGTTACGTATATATGATTGAAATTAATCACCCTTTTTACTTTTTTCCCGACTGCTCCCCATCACAATGGTAAAAGTTGGTACACTTTTTTCTAAAATGATTGCAGTAGAAACTGGTTTAATACTTAAACATTCTGAGGCACCCTGCAATTATTTCACTCACCACCGATATCTATAAAACTGCATCGGTGTCAGTGGGTACGAAAAGTGGGTGTGAAAAATCGGGATATGTTGGTTTGGGATGCGCAAATGTTGTTTCGCACTTGACAGACCCCAATCGCCCCGTCACGACCTGTCAAATATTTCTGCACGATGCAATGGGGTAATAGTTCAGAACATACGTACAAAGCTAGCTCTGATAGTCTGCTGGAAAGTGGTGAATAGGAACTCATAGGGAACAAGTCACTGTCAACAACATAGTCCCCACCTTGTTAATGATTTTGGAAACCATTGATTAAAATTATGGCGAATTGATATTGGTCAGAAAAAACAAAGTTTTGATAACCTTAAAATAAAATTCATTCGATAATATAAAGGATTATTTGATAAAGTATATTTTACTCTTATAAATGTTAAAAATAAAGAAAATGAATACTTTGACAGAACAATAAGTATTAACTTCATGAAATAGGCAAAACTGCAAGTAGGTGCCGCTACTAGCAATACTGAATATAGTAATGATGAGAATGATATTTTTGTTCAAGTACTCAATGACACATGTGACAGTGGTGATGATGATGTCGTACAGTTGTTGGCAATAGTTTTGACCAGAGGTGGAAGGAAAGATGGGTCATTGAGCAATGCTGTCAGCAGATACCATTATTATTTATTTTTACTTAGAATCTAGGACAAATCCTACCTGTTGTGAATGCATCTCTTATTTTCTCAGAAAGATATATTTCATTTGACTGAAGTTCAACAACCTAAATTTTGACATTGAACTACACCGTATTATCATTGCTTTTCATTGGAAGCAGGCAGCCAGAGAAATTGCACTACTGGCAAGATCATTTCCGTCTCCTTGATGTGAAATCTCAAATTTGCAAACAAACAATGAATAATGGATTAAAAAAATACTGACTCTGACCGTAGGTTTTGCAAAATGACTGAAAAAGATCACAGATTTCCCATTCCTGCTTAGTCTTTGATCTTCAACCTCTGGCTAACTGATTAACGTGTTTTATGAAATGTATCGTAATTGTTTTATTGTTGAATATTGTGACTCAAACACTGATCATGCAAAAAAATATTCAAAAATACCAGTGTTCAATGCCATTTTCAAACAGATTTACCTAGTGCAAAATACATTGAGGATGACTTCCCTCTCGTACTTTCCCGCTTTATGGTGTCCCATGTCATGTTCAAGCAATTTTACTTCGGAAAAAAAAACTAAAATTGAAAACACATCTTAGATTGCACCATGGTACACATTAATATCCGAAAATTGTCTATGCAAGAGAGCGGACACACCTTGCACTCTCCTCTCAGCCTCCCACGTGTTCTCCACCTGTACTTTCGAATTCTCCCCTGACAGATATCGTAGTGAAAATAATGACATGATAACCATTCAAATTAAGCAGTACTATATGTTTCAATACTGGCTATAGGGGAGCTTTTTAGGTATATTTCCTTGTGACTTTGAAATTTATTTTGTTGGTTTCACATTTTTCAACCTTCATGTGGTAACTGATTATAAGCCAGCAGGGTAAACAGGGATTTGAAAGGTCTTCCCTGTTGCTGTATTTTTGTAAACGTTACAAATACATTCAATAATATTTAACTTTACTAAGTTTCGGGGGAGGGGTTCAGTCAAAATTTCTATCTCAGAGAGGGTAGGTACCCCAGTTCGTCATGGTTGGCAGGGGATTATTCAAATTTTGGAGTTTCTGGTGTAATTCCTCCACCCCCCCCCCCCCCCATATAATTACCCC
>LD362121.1:2977-15306 GCA_001465055.1 Ptychodera flava
GGAAGACTATCTATGCTCAAAATAAGAGGGACTAGCTGTTTCTGCTATGCATGTTGCTAAAGTTGACATCCAGTACCTAAAGTTTCAGACCTTATTTACTTTTGTCATTCTTATTTTTCTGGTTGAAATATTTCTTGTTGTTTTTCTGGTTGTACTGTGCAGAAATCATTGTCATAACATCAACGTAGAATTTTCCTGCACTGAACAGATAGAAACAGCACTTATTGTTGATCTTTGGTATGTACCAATTCTGATCAAATTTGAGTGACACCGTATAATTGCGGTATTTTTGTGAGATATTGGTAATGACGGCATTTATCATGATGACAATGCCTGTACAACAAAACGAAGCCAAACGATAGAAATTATAACTCCATGACAGTACCTACCATTTTCTCTCCCGCACTTTCTCTTCATTTTAAGGGAAAGTCTGTTGAATTTGGTTGCTTCAACATGATATGTTCCCTAGTCAATGGAATTTACTGCAGCAATTCAACAAAGACTGCACTTGGCAAAACCAATGTAACTTTACTCATAAAAAGTTCAGTTAATCCTTTATTGTACTATCCTTCACGCAAAATGAACAGCCTCTGCTGTAGTGTTTTGTCTAGAAGACACTGCATGCGCACCCCACAGTGTTTTTGAGCTGCAAGATGATCTGATGCACTAGCGATACTGTTGGCTAATCACTTGGCTAATCACTTGGCGATATAGGGATATTCCCAGTGGTTTCCCTATGTATGCAGGGACTTCGGTTTACCAACAATTACAACAACTAAATTACAATTACAACAATTAAAGTCAACTCAAAGTTGATAGGAAAGTTTCATTGCAGGAAGTTTAAGTCTTTCATTTTTAAAGGTGCATACTTCTTGAAATCCACAGACTTATGGCACTGAGAAAATTAATTAGTGTGAAGCTTGTTGCAACATGTAATTATACCAGTTTGGTAGTCGTGTAATGAAAGAAGGAATGAATTTACCCATATTTGCATGACCACTCATGTAGATCTTACTTGAATATTTATATGAATAATCAGTCTAGTTCTTATTGATGTTTTACAGGCAAAGGTTTGACATTGGTGGGAAGTGTCATTGAGGGTGATTTCCTTGATAACTATGGGGAGGCACAGGCAGCTAAACAGGTCAGTATGTACTTCAAAATTTCAAGCAGACTGCCCTGTACAAATAGCTCGTCATCATTTCCAACATTGCATTGCAGTGCCATACATAAATATTTCTGGTGGTTATACCTGACAAACTATAGAACTTTAAAGCAAATTTGTCTCTGCTCTGACTTAAACTATGATATCACCTTTTTCAACTCTAATAGTTGATTCTTTGATAATTTTGAAATACTTATAGCCTATTACATCCTGATTGTATCATTATCAATACATGTGTTCTGTGTGAATGAAATTTTTGAGGTTATTGTCTGAAAGGAAAATATAACAAAGATTGTGTTTTGGATTTGGCAAAAGTTAGCAAAAATCATTCATGCAGAAGGAGGTACATGTATATAGTTAACATTGCATGAACAATCCTAATTCCATGATCCACACAACAAAATATTTCTTGACAACCAGTCAATATCCATTCCTTTGGATAGCTTATTCTTGAAATTACTAAGTACCGGTATACTGTTAACATTTAATGCAACTGTCAAGTTCACTGATACTAATTTCATGAGATATAAGATAAGACAGTCTTTCTCTCTGTGTCAAAATTATGATGAGAAGTGATATTTATCTATCTCAGGCATATGAAACAATATTTTGTAATAATGCTAATCTCTTCTACATGCTGTAGTCCTTGAAAAAATTGATGCAAGATGAAAAAGTTCGAGGCTTTGCCAAAGTGTTGGTTGCTAAAGAGGTGGACCAGGGACTCTGCTCACTGTAAGTGACATGGAAAAACATTTTCTTCATAAGGGTCAATTTTCAGTTGTGTATTGAATTGCAATTTTGAAGGCAACGTCAAAGGTTACAATGTCAGACTGTAGGAATTTAGTATTTTCTAAATGAAGACAAAGTGCATATCATGCTGCGTAGTTAGTGTTCAAAAGCTTAAGCTTGTCTTATTACAAAGTTTGATTTAAATACAAACTTCAGAATATTTGTTTAGTTTTGGCACCAGTTAGATTTGATAATCAACTTGTGTGTGTGTGATTCATAGACCTTACTACCTCAGTTGAAACTTCCATACAATTGAGTTTCACCAGTATTGAGGGATTTACTAATTGACTGCGTTTGTGTCAATGTGTATTCACACAGTTTTATTTGTACATGTATGTCTGACTACCGGTATTTATGCTAATACCCAATTATGTAAACTATTATGGATATGCATCAAAACAATTATTTTCATCGTTCTCTTATTTTGTTACTGTGCAGCATTCAGACATGTGGTCTTGGTGGTCTCAAGCATAACACAGTGGTGATAGGTTGGCCGTATGGATGGAGACAATCCACTGAAGAAAAATCATGGAATACCTTTATTGGTAAGCTTTCATTGTCAGTCATTGAAGCATTTTGTTATGACATTGCTTACAACGGTTGCAATTTCAATTTTAGCAATTTTTTTTCAAATTTTGAACCCTTGACAAGTGGTTCTTTTGGTGGAAAAGTGTTGGGTCACATCATACTGGGAATTATGTGAAAGTGTTGGGTCACATCATACTGGGAATTATGTGAAAGTGTTGGGTCACATCATACTGGGAATTATGTGAAAGTGTTGGGTCTCATCATACTGGGAATTATGTGAAAGTGTTGGATCACATCATACTGGGAATTATGTGAAAGTGTTGGGTCAAATAATCATACTGGGATACTGTATATGCAACCCGGCATCAATGCCCTGTAGAGACCTTGACTTCCTGAATACTCAAACTTGTTGTTGAAAGGAATGGTTAGTATAAAATTGTGAACTTTGCCAATATGAAATGGCTTACTGATTTCTGTACATGTGCAAGGCTCTTTGCATAGTATTTTTAGATAGGTGACCATAAGCCTCTCTTGGAAAAGTTCTCACAAGTAGACAATTGGAAAACTCTGTAGACGTTTGTTTTATGCCAGATTATTAAAAGAACAAGTGAGACTCTCTCTCTGTCTTTCTCAAACACACCCATATCCTGATGGTAGCTTTCTAAGATTTTTAGTCCCCACGGACACCGTTCGGGGGGACTTATAGGTTTGGTCATGTCTGTGCGTGCGTGCGTGCGTGCGTGCGTGCGTGCGTCTGTGTGTGCGTGCGTGCGTCCGTCCATTCACGCAGATATCTCAGAGATGCCTGTAGGGATTTCATTCAAACTTGGTACAAGCATTACTTCATATGTCATACAGATGCACGTCGATTTGTATTGTGATACGATCCAATATGGCTGCCAGGCGGCCATTTTATTACGATATTTTCATGTACAGAGCCATAACTCAGGCATGTTCCAACCAATTTTATTCAAAGTTAGTACAAGGACATTGACCAATGTCATAGATATGCACGTCAATTTGTTTTGTGATACGATCCCATATGGCTGCCAGGCGGCCATTTTATGACGATTTTTTCATGTACAGAGCCATTACTCAGGCATGTTTCAACCGATTTTATTCAAAGTTGGTACAAGGACATTGACAAATGTCATAGCTATGCACATCAATTTTTTTTATGATACTATCCAAAATGGCCGCTGTGCGGCCATTTTGTTACGATTTTTTCATGTACAGAGCCATAACTCAGGCATATCTGAACCGATTTTATTCAAAGTTGGTACAAGGACATTGACCTATGTCATACATATGCACGTCAATCTGTTTTTTGAAACGATCCAATATGGCCGCCAGGCGGCCATTTTATTACTATTTTTTCATGTACAGAGCCATTTCTCAGGCATATCTGCATGTTTCAACCGATTTTATTCAAAGTTGGTACAAGGGCATCGACCAATGCCATAGCTATGCACATCAATTTCTTTTGTGATGCGATCCAATATGGCCACTGTGCGGCCATTTTGTTACGAATTTTTCATGTCCTGAACCATAACTCAGACATGTATCAAGCGAAGTCATTCAAAAGTATTTTTATCACAGACCTAATGAAGAGGACTCTATCCTCTCTGAGGACCTGTAATCAAAATACCCATTAACAAGTGGGGACTGTGTCATCAATGATGACTTGTTGAATTGAGAACTATCATGGTTAGACCCAAATAGAGAACAGGGACAGATATCCCAGATATTTCATTGACAACGCTGCATTCTGTGACTTGCAAGTCAGGTTCAAAAGTGTGAAACGGTTGCTACATGTCAAGATTATCTTTTATGCCAATCAGTGGGTAATTCAAGAAATCAAAATATCTTAGCCTATATCAATATAATTTTTGAATTTTAATTGATGTTATAGGCAGGAGGACTATGTCAATGTGGCATACTGGATCAATTGTGTTAGAAAGAGAACATTTGATCCTAGTAGTCATTTTGCAAAAATGTCAATTCATGTAAAACAATTATTCAACACAGACTTACCATAGAGTTAGTCTTGCCTACTACTCTTGTGAACAGAGGTTTTTACAAGAATTTAGGAAAAATTGCCTTGGTTTAGAATGGGCTGTTTGTTATTTGAGATGTGTCCATCATTTTGTCACCAGTAAATTCAAACTGTGCAGTTTATTTCATTTCAAACATTATAGGGACATTTATTTCAACTCACCTACATGTTCTGATAGCTAAACATGATATTTGCAAATTACTTCATGTCAGTCTGTTTTTCACCACCCATTGGAATTTGCAACATTTTGATAAGTCAACTGTTGCACCAGTCTGTGCACGTTACCATTCTGCACACATCCCCACTACCATTCTGTGTGTGTCCTCAATCTGCACACATCCCCTCTACCATTCTGTGTGTGTCCTCAATCTGCACACATCCCCTCTACCAATATGCAACTAGCAAGATATTTAGACAACTAATTCAACTTTTCTTTTACAGATGCAATACGGATGGTATCAGCCAATAAGAATGCTTTATTGATCCCAAAAAATGTTCAGATGTTTCCTGAAAGTTCAGAGAAATATGAAGCTGGTACAACCATTGATGTCTGGTGGATTGTCCGTATCCTTGGAGTTAAATAACAGACAAGATGTACATATCCTATTGTGTTGTTGGACAGGCCTTGTGTCTAGATAAATGTTTTGTAACATTTAATCATTTCAAAATTTTTCTCTCCGATGACTATGATTGGGACAGTTTTCTTAATATGATGGTATATTTTCTGGTGAAAACAAATGCCAAGCATTTTTAGCTCACATTAAGTAAGTGGCATCTGTATGTATGTATGTATATGTGTGTGTGTTTACGTGTGTGCGTGTGTGTGTGTAATGTTGTGTAGTGTTTTTTCTTTCCAAGTATGCATAAAAAAAAAGTTTGTAGACTGGAAGAATTTTGAGATTTTGATAATTATAACACAAGTATGTACAGTATGTGATCTCCTGTTATTTGTGATTAAAAGTTTTTTCTCCTTAACTGAGTAATCTATTTCAGATGATGGAGGCATGTTGATGTTGTTGCCATTTTTACTCAAACAGCACAGGACATGGAAACACTGCTCATTGCGAATATTTACAATTGCACGTATCCTTGTAAATGGTTTGATAGAGAGTGTAAAAGCCACACTTAACAGACAGATATGCATTCTTAGATCTACAGGCAGAGTAACTCTAGATTATCAGACAGAAATGTTTTACGTATCAGATGATCCTTTTTTATGAGACACATATAAATAGGGGAGTCAAATAAATGAATGCAATCACTAAGACAGCAGGGTCTATCAAGATGAAGTTTTAATTTGCAAAAGTTTTGAAATATGCATTGAACAGAAGGCGTGGATTTGAAAGAGCCTGCCCTGTCAGTATAAACTGCATTCATTTGTTCCACTCCCCTGTGTATTCATGTATCTTGTTCCACTCCCCTGTGTATGCATGTGTCTTGTTCCACTCCCCTGTATATTCATGTGTCTTGTTCCACTCCCCTGTGTATCCATGCGTCTCATCAAAAAAGGTTGGCTTCTGCTAGACAGTGTTTGTAATTTACTTATGTTTTGTGTACCTAGAGTGTACCGGTAGTCCTAATTAACCACATTTTCTGACAAGATATTATCAACATGTCAAGTAATTCAGCACCTCTGTTATGTGTTCTATTCAAATACTTGAATGAGTCGGTTCTTTCTATCTACTATGTTATCAACAAACCTTGTATTTGCTGTACAAGAAAGAAAAAAACATGTAGGAGACTTTGCAACATGTGTGATTTGCCTTGTATAGCATGGCATTGTCAACACAGCATGGCATTAATTCTCAGCACTGAAATTACAATACAAAATGACAAGTTATGAGTGAGTATTGCATTGAGCATGAATTTATAATCAATGAAATTGCGTTCCATGTTTGAATAATTCAAAAGCACTTTATTGTCAAATTACTGAATGCATATCATTTGCAGTTAGTACCGGTAAGCATGTTGATTTAGCTTAGTGGTCAAAATTTGTGAATCAAACACAATGAAATCATGATTGAATAATGACACTGTGTGTAAAAAAAATGTTTTGGAATATGCAATGCTTTAGATTATATTTTCTGAATGCCATCGTACTTGAAAGTAAAAATACTACAGCTGGTACAAGTCTAAAATGATAATAGATAGTTAACTGTTTTTACTGTGTATGCAAACACTGACAGTATTTCAATGTGCTACCATTCTTGTTAGTAAGTCATTCATCCTTTGTGTTTTAACCTTTGAGTTCAGAATTTGCAAGGTGTGAAAATAATGATACAACTTTTCCAAATAAAATAAATGCTGATAATTATAGGAATCAGGTGACTTCTTAACACAGTTCACCAACAGAGCTTGAAGATAACAGCATTCAGATGAAAAGAGACTTGGAGATGTTCCTTCATCTTCTCAGAATTGAAGCATCTGTGGAGGTCATGGAAATGGTGAGAAACTAGCCTGGTTTTTAGTTCCTAGGGACGTAGTGGTAATCAGGTGGATGGGATTTAAATAGCCTCGATTTTAGTTCCTGTGGACAATAGTGGTAATCAGGTGGAGGGGCTTTACAGAGTGGGCTCTCTCCTTCTCTCTTTAACTGTTTCTCTAATATGCATGAACCAAAATTTTTCAAACTGGCAAAAGGTTTATACATGATGACCTACAGATGTGCAAATCAATCTGTTTCTTGATACTATCCAATATGGCCACAATTTTATTACGATTTTGTCACCACTAAAGCCATTGCATTACACCAACAAGCCTTAACAAATCTCATTCAAAGTTGATGTAAGGATAATATACTATGATGTACCGGTACATATGTACATAGGTTTGGGTGGCAGTAGAATCAAATATTTCTTCATATCCACAACCATTACTTGAACATTTTCAAATCGATTTTAATCAAACTTGGTACAAGACAATTGTACCATGATTTACATATTGATCACTTAGATTATGGCCCACTGCAATCCGGTATTGCTGCTTAGTTATCATTTTGTCACTTTTTGTAGTGTCCACAGCAATTTTCTACACATTCCCTGATAGATATATTCATGTCTGTGTGTGTGTGTTGCATGTGCTTTTGCAGGAAATTTTCAATTTCCTCAAATAACTGCAGAGATATTGGTTGCAAAATTTCATTAGATAAATTGGTTTGGTTCTTTATTACACAATGATTAAGTGAGTAACGGTCTTCAATAATATCAGTACACAGTAACAGATTCTTGTGTGGAACAGTAAAAAGCTGTATTTTTTTGTTAAGCCATGACTGTCAGTACACTGTTTTTATTTAAATTCAATAAACTACTGACAACACAAATACATGCATTCAGTTCAAAAGTTGCATTCCAATGAAAGCACCAGTAAGTTCAATATTGCAAGGTAAGAAATCATCAGTCTGAGAAAAATTCTTGCAAACTTTTGTTTTGTGGATGTTTATCTTGGGGAGATGGAAAACATCGGAAATAACCTTTACAATTTCCAAGAGGTGTTAGTCTTTCTTATTGTTTTCTGTCAAACTTAATAACTTTTGAACAAAAAAAATCAAATACTAAAATTCTTGTGAATGATTTGCTCAAGTGACAGTATTTTTTTTTATTTGTTTGATGAAAGCATGACAGTGACATATCTGCATATACCTATGAGAGAACCCTAATGATGGAACAACGACATCAAATGCTTCGTGAAATGAAACTGACAAGAAAGCAAACAAAGCGAGAGGTAAATACTTTCTTTCCATAAACTCATAATGCACCATGTCTTCAAATATTATACACAATCGTTCCAATCTTTTCCTTTCACTTTGATGATGCACATCTTCAAAATATCAATGAAGTGGTTATGAAATAAAGTCTTAGATCATGGGTTATTTTTCAATGTCAGCAAAGTTCAAGAAATTCAATTAATGCACTTCCTTGACTTTGTGAAGATCTGTCTGTAAGGATAAAATGTAGCATGCTTTAAAGTTCAAATCATTTGAAATCCTGGGAAGTGTACAACTCAGTAATCATTGACCAGCAAACTGTGTTTACAATGCTGTGCCAGAGCTTTGTGGAGAGGAGTGAAGATAAAACTATAAAAAAAGAGGAGGTCATCAAATCATAGATGCTTCTGTTTCAATCACAGAAAAAAAATGTTAACACTTCATTGATGTATTGAAATGGTGGGAATTTCAGCATTATGGTGATTTTGGTACAACAATCTTCATGTTGCTTTCTTCCCTCTCTCATATTCTATCCTGTTTAATATTATCTTCAGGGATACCTTCTCAGACAGGTGAGGTAATAATTTCTGTGCTAATCCAGCCTCCTGCATTATAAAAATCAGCAAAAGGCATTTAGCAATTTTTATTCCTCATCTGCAGATACATGATTTAATGTCTACAATTGTATTTGTACTTTTTGATGTCTATGCTGTACTCAGAATAAAATTTCTGTTTATCAATAGAGGAAGTGTTTGTAGTACAAGCTTTTCAGTAAACCACGGTGGAGTAACTGTGAATAAACCAAGGAATTTGAATCAGTTGCAATGTTTTCAGAAATATTCTTCAACTTAAAATTCAAATTCAAATATAGATTAAAAACTTTTGTTTTTATTCCTATGATACTCTACAACCCCTAAAAATATTTATGTTTCTCTTAACATGGCTTTAGGAAAAAGGGTAGATTGTTTGGGAACTTTTTAGATATTTTTTTATAGGGTGGGACTCATCATAAACCAGCAACATTGACAAATAAGAAAACAAGGTTACAGAGTTTTAAACAGCGTCGGCCATTTTACAGGAAACAAAAATATTTCTTGATGTGGCCATAGATTAAAGCAACTCTGGAGTTTCATTTGCCAAATTGTCTTGTTATCACTGTTGGATCATAAGTAAATTGAAACTGAGTCAGCCTTCGTTTTTTTCAAACAAAAAGTCTCAGGTTGGTACAGTTATGTGATATCTTAACATGATACATTGCTTGAACATAACAATTCAATATTCCCATACAGTCACAAGCATGGCATATATAGAGTCTTACAGAGAACACAGCAAGTAGTTGATTTTTTATTCCTTTTCTATTGGACAGTGTACGGTAGGCCTTGGGCCCAAATGGTATCCAATGTCGCCACAATGTCCGTGTGTGTGTTTGTGTGTGTGTGTGTGTCATTCTGTCTTTCCCTCAGCGTGGTCTGTCAGTCTGTCTTTAGAGTGATCTGTCAGTCTGTCTTTTTGACCTGTCAGTCGGTCTTTAGATTGATCTTATTTCAGTTGTAACTTGAAAACTGAATGTCAAAATATCATACAATTCGTTAAATGGCATGCCAGGCCTATATATAAACCAGCCCCCAGCTGTACAACTTCAGATTTTGAGGTTTGGCTAGAACCAACAGACTATATATACTGTCCAATTGGATGTTTCATTGCTTTGCCAGGTAAAAGAGTAGCAATATTAGATATTCCGACATATTGGCAGAGCCAACAAAATAATTGCCCTTTATATTCCACTGAATGACTTACTTACTTGAAGAAAACTGTCTTGAGTTGGCCCCAGTATGGACCTTACACAGGCAAAATGATTACTGCACTCTGATCAGTGAATTCAGAAATCATCAGAGAAAAGCATTGGATGACTTGAAGAAATGTTTTTGAAAACTTGCTAACAATTTGTGGCATTAGTCAACTGTGATTGCTATCGCTAGAAAAATTTACATTGCAAGTGAAAAATTTGCCATGTGCATGTGTGTATGTATTTATCACTGGCCAGGGGCATGTACGACAGTTTATCTTTGGTTTCAATTGATGGAAAGATAGAACTTGTTAGCACAAACATGGTGATACATGATTGCAGAGACAGAAACACATTTCTGCAAACTGCAAGTTGCACTGAATTAATAACCCTTCAAATCCAGCAAAGCTGTTGGCATTGACAGTGAAAGTGTAACAGGCCGCAATTTTCAACAAGGGATCCCAAAGTTCAGAAAATATTTCAGTATCCTATGAGCAGCAGTATCATAGTTAATACTCCTGTCAGGCAGTGTTTTTAGTTATAGACCAGCTGGCATAAGTCGGCAATGTCAAGGGGTACATATGTCGAAACAAAAAGCCTATGACATCTGTTGGCCCTACACACCGTCTGTTCTAATTTGGTGACTTATCATTATCATAATAAATTTATTTGCATATTTATGGTTGACTTTCTTTAATTAGGCCAAACACCAAAGGCTGCCCAAGGCACTGTCTTATATGGTAACTTGGTGCCATTCGTTGTTAGCTTGAATTTGATCGAGAATGTACCAAATTTTGGAACACCTGTATTGTGTTTATTTTTGTTTCAACACCATTTCTTATGCATTCCTTTGGCACACAGTGTCAACGTAAGTCTTAGTTTGATTTCCGACATGCAAATTATATTCTCAAGCTGTGCTATGCTGTGTATGAAGTCCATCAATACTTTTTCTGCTTTTACTTTTCTGCCGTGTTTCATCCTGAAATTAACAATGTATTATCATGTGAATCAATGTTGTTTGCAGTAACTACTTCCTTGACTTTCTAATCCAGTTTTAATATTTGGAGATCACTGCATCACTCCGAACATTACCTAATAGCTAAAATTGACCTTGCTTGAACAACTTTATTTCTTTGGCTCCGGAGTTGTTTTTGCTTTCACAGTCTTATGTCTGTAATCTTATTGTTTAGTTTTGATTGTTTGATAACAATATTTTTACTTCGATGACATTTCACAGGGCTGACCACAGCCACAATGTACCGTAGTAGATTCAAAAGAGAAGTAACTGAATCCTTGTGCAAGCTGCTGATGCACATCAATAGCCTTGTTATTAGGGACTCATAATGACCAAAAATCCTGTCCAAATTCATCAGAATGCTACCGTTTTATTTTCCATCATGACTTCTCAGGTACTGCATCTTTCTACAGGACGAGGTTTGATGCATCATGTCACTACTGGAAACCAAAGCAGTGACAAATAAAGTTGTATTACATGACAGACTCAAGGTACGGTTGTTGCGTCACAGCCAATTCAGCTAGCTCTGTGAATATGCTGCAATGCTAAATATATCCAATATCATCAGCACTCTGAGTTTTCTGCCTTGTACCTTTCAAGAAAAGGATGATTGAGTTCAGATATTCAACTATGCAAATAACATACATTTGATGAATACACTATTGAACCCTAATGTTTCAATTTAAATAATATGTAGAGATGGCCTACTGTAAGGTGGTTATACAGCCCATTCAGTCTGATATGGCCCATTCAGTCTGGCATTTTCACAAAATAAAAAAAATAAGAGGTCACGACTCTGAATGACTAGTGATGTGTTGCACCGAACCTCGCATATCAGATGAACAGTGGTATTTGTATTTAATTTTTTCAGCATTTTTGGGCATTGAGAGTCAATAATAATCATCAATCAATGATTGTAGGCAGATTGTTAATTTAAATGGGAATTGATAGAAAAATTTTGTACACTAGCAACTTGCATATGGATTCGGTATCTTGTCTATGGAATGTTCAATAGTTGTGATGGGGCATAATTGACCCATCAGAAGATCACTACACCTATGAATCAACAGCTATTTAGGAGAATGCTGCCTATTGATTGGCCTTGATACACTGTGCAATCACAGAACTGCTGTCAATAAATGTGATTTTCATGACATCATATGCTATAATGTTTACAATTGAGTTTTTAGCTCCCATAGCCATATGTATATATGGCAATGGAAGCTATTCTTATAGGCTAGGAAAATGTCTGTATGTATGTATGTCTGTATGTCTGTATGTCTGTAT
>LD362121.1:26328-41442 GCA_001465055.1 Ptychodera flava
AATAGAGCTAGAGGTCTGATTTTTGGTATATAGGGATAACTTAGCAATACAATTTTTTTGACAAAATGTCACGTGACCTTGGTGACCTTTGACCTCAAATATATATGTTTGTCCATAACTCAGTAACCTTCATATATGGTATGATGGGACAGCTTATGACGCCACATATTGTACCTCATTAAATATGCGCATGTGTTCTATTGCACAGTGCACTTGGTTGTGTAATGTCATGTGACCTCGATGACCTTTGACCTGAAATATACGTTTATGTCGATAAATACGTAACCACAAGTGCTATGTCCTTTATATCTATACCCTCCAATTCTGATAGGATATTAGACCTTAAGATGTCACATCTTGTACCTCATTATTATGCGCATATGTATTTCTTGGCTGGCCAATACAGTTAGAGGTCTGATCTTTTATCCCGAAAAAAACCATAACTTAGACATGCCGCATGTGTTTCCAATTGGGAACAACGACATAGACCTATGTGCCCATAAATCTCAACATATACACTCCAGTGATACTTCTTAATGACCATATTTCCCTGCCACATCAAGACTAATACTCCTATTACAAGTGGGGACTATGTCATTGTCAATGACTTGTTCAGAAGTGTTTTATCTGATTTATTCTATTTTGCTCCTGCGTCAACAAACCATTAACTTCATGTGCACATCAGTAGCTTGAACGGGCTTAACCTTCTACCTTTTGATATACTCATTTCCAAAAACAACAAGAATGAATACAATAGATTTTGGAGCAAACATTCCTTTATGAACTTTTATTGGTCCCCGCCCGAACCGACGAAGTTTGGTTGGGACTTGTAGATTGAGTGGCGTGCATCCGTGCATCCACAGTGATATCTCAGACATGCCCAAACTGATTTCTTTCAAACTTGGTACAAGGGTAAAACACTGTGGTGGACATATGCACATCAAATTGTTTTGGGATACAATCCAATATGGCCAGCCGCTATGCGGCCATTTTGTTTTATGTCTGTAGGCATTATGCAGCTTTAATATGAACCAATTTCATTCAATATTAGCGCACAAAGACAATGAACTATAACTCAAACGTGCACATAAAATTGTTTTTTGATACAATCAAATATGGCTGTCTGGTGGCCATTCAGATCTAATTTTTGCATGTCGAGAGCTGAAACTCAAATATTCCTGCACTAATTTCATTCAATCTTCACACAAAGGTAATACACACTGGTATGCGTATGCATGTCAATTTTTGATGTGATACAATTTACAAATTTCTCGTTATTCAATGTAAAAATTTCTGGATTGTAAAATGAATCTGAATCTAATGCGACACAACACAATATTCTGAATCCCATTCCATACATGAATCTGAATCGGTGGCAATCCAAGATGGAAAGCAGAGGCTTTAGGGTTTAGACTTAAGATGTGAATTTGTTTGATTGAACGTATTTCTGTCAAAAATATGAAAATGAGGTAAAAGAGGTAAAATTAGCTAAATTGCTCTTGATTTGTAGGTCAGATGAGGTTGATATACATGTATGTTTCATAGGTACTTTTGACATTCCTATGCAAATGCGTTACTTTTGTTGGGATACTTTTAAATTTTGTATTTTATTAGCTCATATTTGGTATGTATATAAATACCAAAAAGAGCTTATATGGTGAGTCGGTGGCGTCTGTATGTATGTATGTATGTGCGGATGTATGTCCATCCCACACAAAAGCTCCCAAACTGCCACACCTACAATCCTAGTGTTTGGTGTACTGGTAGACCCAGGGGTTGAGATGTGAAGTTGTTCAAATGAATATGTCAGTGTCAAAAATATGCAAATGAGGTAAGAAAAAGGGGAAATCCTGCAAAAGTGCAGGAGTGGTGGTAGTAACTGAAACAGCCTACATATCTGAGTCTGAGCTTCTATGATCTCTAACCTATTATGTGTAGGAGTGATGGCAGTAACTGAAACAGCTTATGAATCATTTCCTGTCCATTGTTCATGAACTGTTACATATTGGCAGACCTGCTCAAACTAAGAGGGACTGTGTTGAAACATTCCTCTGCTATGCATGTTGCTAAAGTTGACCTCCAGTACCTAAAGTGTCAGACCTTATTTACTTTTGTCATTCTTGTTTTTCTGGTTTAAATATTTCTTGAATGGACCAATTCAAACCAAATATGAGCACACTGTCCTTGACGGTATTTTTATGAATGTTTTTGGGATTGTTGCTTCTGACGACTTTAAATGACCCATAGCAACTTAAAATATGTTATTAGTGTAACATAGGCATCATTGGTATTGATGTGTATTAAAATTTGCTTACGAAAACAATTCCAAGGTTATTTTCAATCCCCCATTTATACAACCTTAATTCCACTGTAGTCTTACCACTAACCCTTCCTATCCAAGTAATCCTGCAAAATAATATGTGAAGCGCCCTCCATATAGCCACTTTTCTTCACATGTTTCAATATCATTTACTCAAATGAGTACAAGGCTGTTTCAGCATATTTCAACTCTTGTATTCTGACAAAGTGTGTGCACACACTTGAGACTTTCACCCACTACTGGATTTGTGACTTGAAAGTGCATTTACAAACGTATATGCACACTTTCACTGTCGTACATTGACAAAATTTATATTTGGCGGGGACTGTGTCATTGAAAATGACTTGTTTACTCTGTAAGTGATAAAGTATGTGTTTTTTTTTCTTTTTTTGTTTTTAGCTCACATTTGGTATACCAATGTGAGGTTATCGTATAAGCTGAATCAGTTCATTTGCATCCGATTTGCATGTCTGTATGTATGTATGTATGTACGTATGTATGTATGTATGTATGTATGTATGTCCGTCCACGTCAAAAACACCTAAACCGCAGCACTTACTGTCTTAGTATTTGGTGTACAGGTGCACCTAGGGGTGGAGATGTGAATTTGTTCAAATAAACATGTCAGTGCCAAAAATATGCAAATGAGGGGAAAAAAGAAAAATCCCTGCAAATTGCTAAAACTCTGTAACCGTTGGTCAGATTAGGTTGAAACTTGGTGTGCAGGTTCCTTTAGGTATTCTAAATTAGGTGTTTAAAATTTGGGATGAAATTTGCATGTTTCTATTTTTGGAGTAATTTTTTCAGTTTTAAGTCAAAAAATGTTTTTCTCTGAAACCACTCATCTGATTGCTTTGAAAGTTGGTATACATGTTCCTCAGGATGACCTCAGTCAAGCTTATACAAATTGAATTGAAATTTTCATATTTTTAATTTTGGGGCAATTTTCCGAATTTTTGGTCAAAAATTTTTTTATTCAAAAACTACTGATCTGATAGATTTGATATTTGGTAAACAGGTTCCTCAGGTTGATCAAAGTCAATTTTATGAATATCGTGAAGATATCTCAAATTTTGTATTTTTGCTGAATTTTTTGGTTATTTTTCTCATTTTAAGTAAAATTTATACTTCTCTGAAACCGCTAGCCCAATTGCTCTCAAATTTGGACTGGATGTTTGCAAGGGTGTTACCCTTCTAATTGTTGAAATTACAACAAAATTGGAAATATTACTGTTTTGGGGCAATTTTTGTCATCTTTGGTCAAAAAATCTTAAAAAATATTTTCTTTTTTAAGCCCCTGGACAGACAGCTTTTATATTTGGTGTACAGATGTCCAGAGATGACAATAGTTAGATATGTGGAAATTGTCCTGAAATATACAAATTTGTATTTTTAAGACAATTTTGTCATATTTGGTCAAGAAAACTTGTTCTCAAAATTAGTTGTCTGATAACTTTGTAATTTGGTAAAAAAGTCCCGAGGGATGTTATTAGATAAATTTTCTGTTCAAAGTGTTGGGAAACCCCCAAATTTTTATATTTTAGGTAATTTTCTCAGTTTGTGACCTTAAATGACCTAGACCAACCCAGGATATGTTGTGAGAGAGTGAGTGAACATAATTTTGTCATATTTAATATCAATTTGTAGTAAAATTTGATCCAGAAAACAAAGCTGAGGTAAATTTTTTCATTGTGAACCAATTTTTGCAACTTTTGCATGTAAGACACAAAAGAAGTGATGAGAAATTTGGATCCAGGATAAATCCAGATGTCGTAATCCCCCCACAGTGGAAGGCATTTCACTATCTGTAACTGATTTAAGTGCTGTTTAGATTCGAATGATAGCACTCATAGCATTAATTAAAACATCCCCAAGGTTGTAAATACATTTCCTGCCAGCTGGTCTTATGTAAGGGATGGAACATTTGATATTCAGGAGGGGGTAGGGGCGAAAAGATTGATGAGGTAGCATTACTTTTTACCAGATCCCTTGTACATTTTTCCCCCCTCTTTATTTTTTTCCCACTCTCCCACCTTTTCTTTTTGTCAAGCTTCTCTGGCTAATTTTTTTGTTGACATTTGCTTACGTATGTAGGATCTGCTTGTCCCATTGCTATAGAAGTTGATATGCATGTTCCTAAAGATGACCGCCAGTACCTAAGTTGCAGACCTTATTTGCCTTTGTAATTATTGTTTTTCTGGTTTAAATATTTCTTGAATTTACCAATTCAAACCGAATGTAAGCACACTGTCCTTGACGGTATTTTTTACTTCCTGTTACAGGGGTGCATTGAATGTAAGACGTATGCACACAGCTGTTAAACTCAATGAGATTATTGTGGAGAAATCACATGAAGCAAAAATGGTGATACTTAATCTACCTGGTCCACCAAAGAATAAAGCTGGAGACGCGAACTGTATCCTTTTTGAAACAAAAAGTCACAAGTTTCTTTACAGCCTTACCCATCATCTGACCCTATCCAATTATTTACGATGGTAAAGATGGATCCCTCCACAGGAAAATGGGATGAAAGGGTTAAGAAATAAACTATCTGATCTTGCATGTATGAAGTAGCCTTACTTTCAGCTACTGTTCGGTTGAAATTTGATCAGCTTACATTTTAGTTTTCAAATCAAAATCACTTTGTCAGGAGTTTCTGTGGGAATTGCCTTTATACATAATCAATTTATGACATTTTGAAGAAAAACTTGAACAATGGAGCAAAAAAACTGTGTCATAATATGCAAAAATCTGATTCTGCAAACTACAAAATGGTTGCAAGATTCCTTTGTTTTTACTTTCCTTGACTCTTGATACAGACATTGAATTTCTTGAAGTACTCACTGAAGGCATTGATAGAATTCTGATGGTGCGTGGAGGTGGTCGGGAAGTTATCACAATCTACTCATGAAAACTATCTTTAGTTTTATGCTTCCTCTTTTAGAGAGAATTTACAAATTCTATTCTTCCTGTTTTAGACAGAATTTACATGTTTATGTCAGCTTTGATGTTGGCGTGGAAACACAAGTTTGTTAACAACACAACTTTACAGATCCAATTTTTAGGTTGTCTAGAAGTCGACTGTTTTTAAACTAAAGGGCAATATATGCCATATAATCTAATCATTAATCAAATCAAACAAGGTACTAGTAACCCCATTTTGTCAATATTGTATGTCTTTCTTGTAAGTTCAAATGTCCAACAGCTGAAAAAGGAGTATTACAAAGATAAATGCTTCAGTTTCAGTCGTTTATAAATCTGTTATATTTTACAAAATCTTTCTTAAGCAAATATATTATGAAAATGTAATTTGTTTCATTTAAAATTTAAGCAAACATAAATTGAATGTAGTGTAACTTGTTTCTGTGAATTAAGGTCACAATGATTTAGAGTCACTGCTAATTTACAAACAATTTTTACGTCACTTTTAAATTTTTAAACATTGACAATTTGAAAACGGGGGAATTGGGTCATTGACACTGACAGAGCTATGTGGCATTCAGACACTGACAGTGCTATGTGCCATTCAGACACTGACAGTGCTATGTGGCATTCAGCCACTGACAGTGCTATGTGGCATTCAGCCACTGACAGTGCTATGTGGCATTCAGACACTGACAGTGCTATGTGCCATTCAGCCACTGACAGTGGTGGGTGAGATTGGGACACACAGTTTTGGGTTTAATTAGACCTTTCACTTTGCTTGTTGGACACTCACAATACAGGGTTTGATGTTAACACTTATATTGATAACCGTAATGGGAATTGGGAATGCAAATCTAGGCATAGATACAAATTTAATGTTTTATTGCTACAAACATATGTCAATGGTATGAGTTATTTGTTAATGAGGACTAGATTGTTAATCCAGTCACAAATTCTGATCAATTAGTGCAGTTAGAGTAAGCAGACAGAGGAATGAATGTGCTGTTGTTTAAATTGTTGAAATGTTTATCATAACCCAGTCTTTGTGTCCCAGTATCTTACAGCAACATGTGCTAAGCTGAAGTACATTTAAGTTCTGCTGACAATATTACAACCAAAGTGTGATGTGATTAGAGCCAATTAACAATCTCACTGAACGATTTTCTCCTCAGTGCAGTGTGTGTAGGATAGATCACAGGGATTGTCCACTATTCAATCTTAACACAGCATTCATCCGTAAACTTAGCAATGAGGACATCTTTGTCAAAAATGTAGTCAAAATAGGTCTATCAGGGATAGAAATGTTGCATTATCTTACTCACAGTGTACATGGTATGTTTGAAACTGGATGCGTGTGTGTGTGTGTGTGTGTGTGTGTGTGTGTGTGTGTGTGTGGGTGTTGATAAAGAGCAACTCAAATCAGGTCTAACAGTTGTTCCAAGTGTAACTAGATGCCAACTCATCTTGAGATCTGTTGCAATCTTAGAAATCTTTTGCTAATTTTGTCTGAGTTCTTATCAGTACTTCATAATGCTTGTTCAACAGCCATTTTATTTGGCATCAACACACACTTCCTGACATTTTGTACCCAGCTGTCTAAATAGGAAATAATTTACAAATATTGTATTGTATACAATATTAACAAGAAAAGAGAGCTTATACCAAGGAGTAATAAACTGTTGAAAATTGAAACAAGGGGAACTTTACACATTCCATTGTTATTGAGAAATAAAGACTTTAAATTGATTGACTGACTTAAAATTTGAATTCAAATCTGTCAGAAGTTCTGTATCCTCGTTGAAAAAATAAAATTATTGGCAAAGTTCAGATCTGATATCAGATCATTTTGATGACTGTGAATGTAACATCCAAAAATCTATTCTGTGCAAATTTCCATGTCATGATTGCTTTGGTTTGTGATGATTTTGAAATTGGACATCATGTAAAGTAAATTCAGTTAACAATGGAATGTGAATAGACATGGAATATGTTATTAGAATGTAAACATGAAACTACAGAATGTGAAAATATAGCTTTAGAATATTCCTGTAGAATATTGCAACCAATTCAATCCAAAGTTTGTGGATATGGTGTCTGGTGTATACACTTTTTGTGTATGGAATCCGACACATGTCATCTCAGATGACACATGTCGGATTCCATACACAAAAAGATTCTGACATAAACAACAGACAGTCTTATTAATGTGATGCTGTTTCATTATTCTAATTACAAAGTTTTACAAGTGATAGGCTGGAAATATGCTTTTTTCATTAGTCCCAGTGAACAAAGTCTTGGAACTAACAGATTATACTCTCTCCATCAATATGCCACTCTTTCTGCACCATCCATTGGCCATGCCTGCTTGGATCAATTTCATTTAACCTTGTTACAAGGACGGTGTACTGTAAGGTTCATACATTAATATATTCTGTGATATGATCTAATATGACCGACCAGCCAACCATTGTTTGCACATCTGGATTCAGTGTACAGACATGCCTGAACTGATCTCATTTAAAGTTGGTATAAATAAGGGTAATTGGACTAATATCTTTGTGCAATATGGCCACCAGGTGCCCATTGTAGTTTGTTTCAAGAGTTGTTATGCCTAGGAATATGTAGTAAGATGTCTTTGTTTACGTCAAGTTATGTCACAACATGTTCCAAAATGCTGACTGGGCAGCACCATTCTGTAATTATTTTTTCATATCTAACACCATTTTACAAAACAAAAACATACCATCAAACCTCACCCTCTTGGATTTTGCAAGCTTAACAATCTGCTCACGGGGATTAATCCTTGCATAAAATATATGTCTTACTTACGCCTACAGACTATACCGGTACAAATACATGTTGAATGTATTTGATATTTTCCAACCCTGAACATATATTTGTTTTTTAGAATGATCGTACTAATCACCAAATAAGTGTATGATTTGCTTGTTCATACTACAATGCATAATCATTCCCGCCAGTGACACATTATCAACCTGCCAATGACACATTATCAACCCCATTATCAGTAAGTGAAACCAACATATACACCACAAAATAACCAAGAAGACATCACATAATAAAACTTTCAATCAATCTATAACAGAAGTAACACTTCAGCCATGTAAATTTCTTACATATTCAACGCATACATAAATTACCATGCAAGGACAACTCAGCTTGTCAATTATTGCACAAATCATAGACACAAAATATGTTGCAATCAAAACAGGAATCAACAACTCCCAAAAAGCCGGTGGTGCGGCAGGGACTATGTCATCCATGATGTATATGTAACATGAGATGTCTAGCTTTTATCTCAAGTGTAATAGCTTTTGGGCTTATGACTCAATTGAGACCATATCTTTTTTGATGAGATTGTAATTTTTGTTGTACAAACACATCATGGGTTCCATGTACACAATATGTGTGTATATCAGTCACTGTATTGATGAGGAAAAGTGACATCAGCTGTATGATCATTTTCACCATTGTTTCCGTAGGTCACTTTCTTCTTGATGTTTTACATGATAGTATTTGACAGTGGTCAGGGATAAAACGGTTTGCAGTACAGTGATCAGTATGATGTTATTGAACTTGGCGACAATGATTGGCGATAAAAGCTATGGTTTACAGTGCAATGATCAGTTATTATCTGTACATATATTCACCAATGTGATTTGAGAAGCTTGCCTGATAAAAACACTTTTGAAATCACAGATGAAAGTGAGGAGCTGCCTTGCTCTCTTTTAGAAGGCAGTCTCCTGACTTTGATTTCTGTAAAGGTGCTGTAAAAAGCTAATGGTGAGCCGTCATAAAAACACAATGTTGACCACTGGTGTGGAAATGTAACCTAACAAATTTGCAATTTTTATCAAATTTTAAAGATGGCTAAAATTGATTTGAAAGGATTATTTCCAGCAAAAGTCTATAAATACAAACTTTCTCTGTGGCTTGCTTGGTGATCTTCCACGAACAGGGATCACATCATTTCAACACAGTAGCTTACCAATCACTGTATTGATTATTCTATATAAAATACACTCTGTCAATTTTAATAAGGTTCCAGATGCTAGGGGCATACACAGTAGCTGTTCATTGTCTGTCTGTCTGTACGTATATATGTCATTCTATCTGTCCACTCAGTTTTTTTCTGAAATGTGTCACTTATCAGCTTTGAGTTAAAGTTCATGTACTTTGGGTCAATGATGGAATATATGAGATACTAATATCATAGCGTCAAAAATATGCAAATTAGCTCACTTAATGATGAAGTGATGAAAAATAAACTACCAGACCTAGCCTTTCTAAATTTGCAAAAAATAGTCCTAAGGGCTTGCAGATCATAGTTTGTTCAAGCCAAGTTGATCACATGACTAATATACAAATGAGCAAAATAAATGTAAATATTGGTCAATTATCTTATATTTAGACTCCTTGCTCTTGGACTTTGAAATTTTCTGTTATGAGACAGATACTAGTTTGTTAAAATCAAGTTCAACACTGATTACTATGCAAATATATTCTAAAAACCTGTGAAAAATTTCAAACTCAGAAAATACTTTCTCCATAACAGTTACATTTGCATAATAATATGGCTGATGGCATTTAGTTACAATTTTGCTCAAAGTTGGTAGAATGACTGATTTATAAATGAGCATTATAAATGTAAAAAATGGTCAAAATTCAAAAATCAAAAAGTACTGGCTATGAAGCTTCAAAATTTGGTATGTATATTTCTATATGATTGGTTCAGATGCAGATTATTCAAATGAGCCAATTAAATCTTAAATATTGTCAAATATTCTACATCAAAAAAGTTTCATAATAATTACTTTAAAAGTTAGTAGCGATATTATTCTCAGTAGTGTTTGGATTTATGTTTGTTCAAATCAAAGCTAGATAAATGAAATACTCAAATGAGCAAAATAAATGTGAAAAATGGTCAAAAGAAAAATAAATTTGAAAACAATAGTCAAAAATGCAAACTTATAAACTACTGGCCCTAGAGCTTTAAACTGTAGAAATATTCCTTCTTTGATGCAAAACCAAATTGATCAGATAAGTAATGTACTAGAGGAGAATAAATTGTGAAAAAAATCAAAATTGTCAAAATTCTTCATTGAGACTATTATCTTTTGACTTTGGAATTTGCTAAATATGTCTGTAATCTTCTAGTTCGAATGAACAAAGTAGATAGAATGACTGATATGCAAATGAACAGAACAGAATGTCACACAGTACAACCTCATATAATTGATTAATGGCCCTATTTCTATCATTGTCAGAATGTTGTAATCGCAAAGATTTCAAAATGTCACAAGGAGTAAACATTTTTTGCAATTTCTCCTCTACATTAGTGATATTTTCATAGGCTGTTTGGTCAACTGGAAGCACACTGCCATTAATGGTGGTATTTTGGATAGGGTTAATTCTAAACATGCAACTCCTTGATAAGTAGATCATATAAACTAATCATTTTTGATGGCAATTTTCTTTAATATCAGAAGCTTGTTCTGCTTAACATAGATTGCATTGTACAAAAACTTTCTGAAGAGTCTGTTACCAATATAAAACAATAGATATTGATATATAATTATATAATATATGTACACACACACAGATGGCAGTTATTTGGACTACTCGCAGTAAATCAGAAAATTTCCCTGGCCAAGACGTTTAACCCAGTCTTAGCTCGGCTGCCTTAGTTGGCCATGTTCATCTCATGCGATTCCTGTCTCCAAATATTGTCCTCTTTGGCAAATGAATTCTGCTATGTTTATTTAGTTGCGAAATATTTCTACAAGATGTAGATTTGATGGAGGAATATTTCTCAAAGATGCTGTAACGTTCACCCTTTGGCAATACAATTATTTAGAGATTGAAGTGCAGATTGACATTACAGGTACTGTTTTGGTACACAAGTTCCCTTCTAGCATATATTGTATGTTTTTATGATTCTTAATACTGTGAGAATAGCCATTGGCTAAGCAGAGTGTTGAGTTGAAATGAAGTCTTATGATAATAATATCAGCAATGCAGCTACAAGAACTGGATTTTCTGACATTTTCATTCAAAGAAAGGGTGGCAGCTTCAATTTTTTTTTAAGGCCAACAAAACCTGCCATCACACAAAGTGATTTGAAATAGTTAATCACCTTTGAGTAAAATAAATGTTTGTAAACAGAAAAAGTGGAACAGTGTGCAATTGACAACCCATAATCTGTATGTCCCAGGAACAGTGTGCAATTGACAACCCATAATCTGTATGTCCCACTTTCATTTTGTCTGAAAACAGTAAAGTTGTTCATTTCATCAAACAAAGGAGTTAAAGAATGCAATTTTTATGATTCGGAAATGACTTAAAATAGGCCCCATCTTAAGGATGTACGAGTGGTACGCGCGCGTGGAATTTGTCACTTCCCATAGGATTACATTGAAATTTGCTGGAAAATCAATTTCTACTATTGTCATTTTCATGAAAATTTGCACAAAGCTCAGTCTAGAGAAATAAATAATAGTGATCAAATAAAATGATATGGTCACCGCGCTAACTTTTGAGATAAACAGCATTGAATTATTTCGTCCATAGAAAATGCATTGGTGAAAAAATGCTGACTCAGCATTTTTTCTCATAAATGGCAAAATTCATGGTCATGTATCTCAAAAACGAGCGCGGTGACCCCTATATTTTATCACACATTTTGATAATACTTACAAAGGAGAGTCCAAAAATCGACAATTTAGAGAAATGACATTACTTTTAATTTTACCGATCGTACATCCTTAACAACGTCATAAATTTGTTCCTTTAAAACGCACACCTAATTTTTTACTTGACCTGTGAAATATAACTGTTACAGTAACAGTTACAGATGAATACGGACATACTTTTCTCCATTTTTAAGGAGCGTGGCTGACTGGATTGTAAATATAGATTATGCATTTGAAGAAAGGCAGGTTGATTCAATTTCTGTCAGGTCTTGTTTTGCTTTTTGTTCAGCTTCGTTTTGCAAGTTATTGTATCTTTTATGTTTATTTATTCAGTGGTTTTTGTAAAATTTAGCTGTTTTGCTATGTTCTCAGTTATTTATGCCATATATGCCATTCGCCCAGTTAAAGCGATGAATTCATTTCTTCACTTCGATAAAGTTTGTATGTGCGATGTGTGATAGTGAGCATGCGTGCGTGAGTGCTTCACGAACTCTACAAAGTGTGGAGTGGTCTCAGTCAAAAAAATGTAACAACTTAGCCGGCTATTGAACCACTCTTTTTTAGGAGTGGAAATTTAGCTGAGCGGTTCTCTCTGTGGCCTCTCTGCTAGGTGACTGATGCCGTATGTTGCGGGTTCGAACCCGATTGAAAACTAGCCGTAATTTATCCGTTTGGTTACTATTGCTTTATTCGATGTTTAAGGAGGTAATGCCATTCGGTTCTTTCCTTGCTATTTGAGATTTTAGTTTGCGATGTAAGATGACACTACCTACATGGCATTGTATGATCACACAATGGATATGACATTGTGTGGTCATTTTACCGACATGGCATTGTGTCATCACACAACACACATGGCGTTGTGTCATCACACATCACACAACACATGGAGTTGTGTCATCTCACAATGCACATGGCATTGAGTGTTGATTCTGCTGACACTACCATTAGCAGGGTCTGCCTGACAAAAAATACAGGCTTCAAGAAAGTGTCTGAAGTACATTGTGTCATTAAATCCAACTTCGCAGCCATAAGTTTAGCTGCATTATTTACATGTAGCTCTGCTGTCAGCGACTTTCAGCTTATTAAATAGGAAGTTGCCCATTGTCTGTTGTATATTGTCATCAATCAAGTTTTCCCATTCAAAGATTTTTCATGCAAACTGTAGCCAATCACTTAAATGTTTGCTTTACTGGTCCCTATGGATTAATTAAGTCAGATTTGTTCAAATTGTGACAAAATACATATATATGTATTTTTAAGGCAATTTTTGCCATTATGATTAAAAAAGCTACCAAACCACAGGTCAGACAGCTTTGATATTTGGTGTTCATGTTCCTAGGAATGGTCTAATTGAAGTTTGCTCATTTGCAGTCAAAATATGAAATTCTCTTTCAGCTTTGAAATTCAATCTGCTGCTTCATAGGGAGATCAATATTAATTAGGGAGATCAATATTGCCAGATTGTTATGAGAAAATTGCATATGTAAATATTTGGTGAATTTTTTCTTATTTTTGTTCTCCGTTATCTTTTAAAATGTTAGTCTCTAAAACTATTCAACCCATAGTTATCAAATTTGGTTTGTTATTCTCCCAAGGACGACTTATTCAGTTTTATCTAAATGATGACAAAATTGTGCCAGTCATAGACAAATTTAAAACATTATCTTTTTGTGGTTATGTTTGTTTAATTCTGAAAAAATTCACATAACATCATCTCATTCTTTGCTGATTTTCTTTAAACTTTTTTCTAAAAACTGTTCAATACAAATCAAATTTGGTTCCTAACTTTTCAGAGATGACCTCATTTGGGCGCTTTTAAATGATGATGGAATTTAATCTATACAAATTTTTGAGGCTAGTTTTCTCTTCCCTTTTTATGTCAAAAGTTCTGTGTTATACCACTGGTCCTAGAGCTTTGAAATTCAACGCTTAGCTTCTCAGGGATACATGTATCAGTGTTCTTATCATAATCACTTGCTTAGTATTAGAAATTACATGTCCGTTTGTTCAGTATAAAGTTCATTATGCTATGCTGGAATACCACAACCAGTAGTCTGTACACTACAGTACATATCAGAATGCATCTCTGAAGGTAGCTCACTCTTCGCCTGCTAAGCGGCAATTGACTAATCTCTGTCAAAGAAAAAATGACATTTTTTCCAGCCTTGTCAGTTTTCATTTACTTTGATGTTTGGTTGCGATGCAGTGATTCTATTATCTTTGTTTTCATAAAAAGACTGACAGCAGAGTTATATCAGTAGAGAAGTCTCTTGTTATTTTATGTAAACTCCTAAATATCCCAACTGCAGCTAATGGACAATCTACCTTAGACTGTATTTTGCTACATGAATCAATACTCCTGTAACAGGAAATTATAATAAGATGGCTTGATAATCCAATCGAACAAGTATGTTTATAATTCCTGCTCCTGCCAGATTTTGTTAATTATTGAAAATATTGACTTTGACAAGATAGGTGTGCCAGTGTGTTGTTAATTTTTTCTCAATAAGTGTGTCCTTTATATTTTCATTTAGTTTCAAATTATTGAAAGGTCACTATTATTATTGTACTGTTAAGTTTTTTTTTGTACAGAGTGTTTCTTTTTGAATTCTGTTTTTCATCAGTTTTGTTTGAGTTTCTCCTTTTAGATTTTGGTTTTCCTGTTTGCCTTAGATCACTTTTAAAGAAAATCATTGTATTTCAATTTATCTACTTCAAAAGCAATTCAAGAAGTCTACGCATAATGCTACTTTTACTTGACCATACCACAGGAAAATACTAGAGTGACTACATTTTAAAGAAGTTGTTAGTGTTTCGACTAATAGTGTGTGTGTAAAATTCAGGCAGCAAGGTCTACCTTTCTCATTTGCTTTATATGTTTATCAATAAATTTTTTGAAAAAAGTAGTCTTTTCAAGAAGTGAAGTTCTTGTTGTTGCATGAAGAAACTGCCTCTGCCTGTAGCCAGAATTGGAGGATCGTACATCCTAAATACAGCAGGGCTTTTATTTTTGTTTATCTTAAATGTGAGTGTTGGTCGCCAAACATGTACAAGTAGGTAGCTGCTGAAGCAAAGCTAACATGTTGCATCAAACACGTCAATGTCAAAAGAACATTAGATAGTCAAAAATGGTGAGTGCAGCCTCGGCGTATT
>LD362126.1:3411-15547 GCA_001465055.1 Ptychodera flava
TTTTCATCGAACAAAATGCAATCAATTGGTCTTGAATAGAGCTTTCGTTTGATATATAATTTATCATTATTGTAGCTGTCTATCAATTTCATGTAAAATCCCTACTATTAACAAGTTACAGACAAGATGACTATCGCACAATTTTCCTGTATTTGAAGTACTTTTTGAAAAATCTCATTTTGAAATTTGAAAGAACATTTAAATAATTTTTTGATATGTAAACCCATTCATGTAAAATCATAAAAACAAATTTTATTTACAAATCCTGCCGTACACATCTTACAATTAATAGTGTCAACATATTTATAACTAATTTGGTAATATTAAGTACTATCCAATTATTATTAAATTCAAATATGTAAAAAAAAATATGAAAAATTAAATTTCAATATTTACTGGTGCCATATTTCAAAATCATAGCTGCAAATATACAATTTTTATATTCTTTGGAGAAAGTATTAAGTAAGGGAGTTATCCTGAAAATTGGAACAAAATATCGTGATTCTAACACTTGTGACTTGACATTAACTCAGAGAAAAGAATTCGTGCAAAAATAGCCTTTCCAGCCACCTTAAGCACTGCAACCAGGGTCGAGAGTGACCAGCTGGGCCAACATACAATGCTAAATGTTGAGATTCAGTTGAATTTTGTTCTCCAAAATTTGTCTGAGGTTAATTTCTTGGCCAATGCTAATTTTGAGATAATGTTACAACTTTGAGGAAAAACATATTACCTTGTAATATTCATTATGTCAAGTGCATCGGAATACATTGACGCACCATCAATCGAAGTAGGAAATGGTTAGAAACTCTTGCAATACAATCTACCGAACCAAAGTAAAGGTGCCAGCAAGTGCACAAGCGATTTCACAGATTTATTTTACCAACAAGTCATTGTGTATGACATAGTCCCTACTTCATTAGTGAATTTGGAAACCACTGACAGAAATTATGGTTGAGTGATATAGGTCAATGAATCATTGTATTGATGCACATATGAAGTTGACTTTGTCCGTAGGAACCAAAAATGGAAAACATATCATCAATGACACTTGGCTTACATTTGAATAATGTGGCAGCCAGAGTGAGTATACTTTACTAAGTTTACCCCTGGAACATGAATACCAAGCTTCAAAGCAATAGGACAAGTGATTTCAGAGAAAATTAAACTTATTTTTGGACCAAAAATTGGAAAAATTGCCCCAAAAATACAAATATGAAAATTTCACCACAATTTTGAACAAATCTAAGAGAGACCTACCTTAGGATAATGAACACCAAGTTTCAAAGCAATGAACAAACAGTTCAAAGATCTTTTACCAAAAATGAAAAAATTGTCCAAATAATACAAATATGAAAATTTCACCACAATTTGAACAAATCTAACTCAAGTCACCATAAAGAACATGCATACCAAGTTTAAAAGCAATCTGATGAATGTTTTAGAGAAATTATTTTTTGACCAAAAAATGGGAAAAATTGCCTCAAAATTACAAATATGAAAATTTGACCACAATTTCAACAAATCTAACAGAGGTCTACCCTGGAATCATGCTTGCAAAGTTTCAAAGCAATGGAACATACAGTTTCTAAGATTTTTTAACCAAAAACAGGAAAAATTGCCCCCAAAATACAACTATGAAAATTTAATCCCAATTTGAATAAATATAACTTAAGTCACCATAAAGAACCTGAACACCAAGTTTCAACAAAATCTGGCCTGTGGTTACAGAGTTTTAGCAATTTGCTGGATTTTCCCTTTGTTTACCTCATTTGCATATTTTTGACAATGACACGTTCATTTGAACAAATTCACATCTCCATCCCTGGGTGCACCTGTACACCAAATACTGACGTGGTAGGTGCTATGGTGTTAGAGATTTTGATGTGGACGGACATACATTTGCACATACTAACATACATACCGGTACAGACATGCAGATGCCATCAACTCACAACAGCTCTTTTGTATATATACCTATACCAAATGTTAGCTAAAAACTACCCAATGCTAACTTCACCATACTTTTAAAACACCTTAAACATGGTTACGTTACCTGAAGAAACCATCATATGCCAAGTTTCAACTCAATATGGCCTGTGATTACAGAATCTAAGCAATCTGCAGGATTTTTCCTTATTTTACCTCATTTGCCCATTGTTAACACTGACATAATCATTTGAACAAATTCAAATTTCCACCCCTTGTTACACCTTTACTCCAAATACTAAGATGATAGGTATTGTAGTTTTAAGCTTTTGACTTTGACATACATTCATACATACCGTACATATACACATAAAACGCCAACTTACCATGTAAGCTCTCTTTGGTATATATACCAAATATGAACTGAAAATGCAGGGTTTGCACGATACGTAAAAATACTAGTACTCTATTCTCCTGCTTTTGTTACCTAAAATGGGTACTACTACTACTTTGATTTTGAAGTTGCTAATATTGCATTGTTCAAAGTGATTTTCACTTCCTGTTTTGATGAAAATATGTCTCATTTTCAGGGATCAATTGAAACTGTATTATTTATCAATTCACTTAGCATAGCAGTTGTTGCTAGGCAACAAGAATGGAACATTTTTTAGCATCCCCTACAAAGACAGCAAAGAATATTACACAAGTAGGGTCATATATTGATATTATTAGAAAGAAAATGTACAGTGCAAACCTCAGTTGTAATATAAACATCATTAAAATGGCAGTTTTTTTCAGAAAGACATCTTCTTTATCTTCCAATTTATTATCATGAATGTGACAACACACTGTAAGAAGAAAGCCAGCGACTACATGTGTACGTAGCATTGTAGTTGTACTCACCTAGCACATCGTAGAACTGTTGATATTCTGTGTATGGGTCTCCATTTGTCACAGAGCAATCAAGTCTTGCTTTCAGAAAACTGGACCATCTGGCATTCAGTACATTGACATTTCCTCCTTCGTCTTTCTGTTGAAAATGTGAAATATTATATCACACACTGACCGTACTGTGGGTTTCAGTTGGTACATTCATTATACTGAAATTGATATACTTAGCATATTTTACAGAAACTGTGGACAGTAAGAAACACTGCGTGAAGTGTTTATCAATATATTTATAATACCTAATGGCTTTGTTTCACATTTATAGCATGATACAAACACAAGGCAAGAAAATTTTTATAACTCATAGCAAACATGTTGAACTCAAGCTACAGTCAGCCTAGCTGCATACATTATACTTCTCAGTAAGTTTTCAAACATCTTACATAACTGTGTCTGCAGGTGGGCCACCCTGCTTAAAATTAGAATACTTCTTATTTTTTCTTCTGATTACTTATCAATTGTAGCACGGTCCTTCTATGTAATAGAGGGACTGTGACTGTATGTAAGTAAAGTCTGAAACTCTGAACATTTATTACGCACGCGACCTTACGGCTGATATAGCTCTGCTGCGTTTATGTAGAGAATAACTATTTTTGACACATGTTGATGAAGAAGGTGGAAATCTTTGATAGCTCATTTTAGTAACCAGAAAAAAGTGGCTAGATAGCTGCAAAAATACACAACTGACGATTTCATCATAATTTGAATATGTCACATTGGATCATCCCTAAGAACATGTCAAGCAAAGTTATCTGACGAGTACCGTTTTTTTGAGAATGAATTTTTTGACCAAAAATTGCAAAAATTGCCCCCAAAAATGAAATTTGCAGATTTCACCATAATTTCAATATATCATATATTAAAATAATCCCTTGGAACCTGTATACCAAATATCAAAGGTATCGCAGTTTTTGAGAAAGAAATTTTTTGACTAAAAATGACAAAAATATAAAATTGCAGATTTCATCATGATTTCAAAGTATCACATTTAGTTCATCTGTAGAAACTTACATATCAATTTTCAAATATATCAGACCAGTACTTTTTGAGAAACATTTTTTAACCAAAAATATAAAAAATTGCCCCAAAACTACAAAATTGCAGATTTCATCATTATTTCAATAAATATTAAGATCATCTGTAGGAACCTGTATACCAAATTTCAAAGCTATCCGATGAGTAGTTTTGGAAATACACATTTTTTGAACCAAAATGGCAAAGCATTGCCCCAAAAATAAAAAATTACAGATTTCATCAGAAATTCAATATATTATCTGTAGGAACCTGTATACCAACTTGCAAAGCTATCAGATGAGTAGTTTTGGAAATACACATTCTTTGACCAAAAATGGCAAAAATAGCCCCCAAAATACAGAATTGATATCATCAGAAACTCAATATATATCACTAAGCTCATCTTTAGAAACCTGTATACCAATTTCAAAGCTATCAGATGAGTAGTTTTGGAAATATACATTCTTTGACCAAAAATGGCAAAAATTGCCCCAATAATACAAAATTACAGATATCATCAGAAACTCAATATATATCATTAAGTTCATCTTTAGAAACCTGTGTACCAATTTCAAAGCTATCAGACCAGTGCTTTTTGAGAGACACAGTTTTTGACCAAAAATGAAAAAAAATTGCCTTAAAAATGCAAATTTGCATATTTCTACACGATTTGAACAAATCTGAAATAGATCATCCCTAGGGACCTATGTACCAAATATCAAAGCTATCTGACTTGTAGTTTTGAAAAAGATTTTTAAAGATTTTTATACTGAAAACTACAAAAATTGCCTTAAAAATACAAATATGCAAATTTCACCATGATTTGAACAAATCTAACTGAAGTCATCCTATGTAATTTACATATCAAATTTCAAAGCAATCGGACAAGCGATTTCAGAGAAGATTTTTTCACCAAAACCAGCAAAAAATGCCCCAAAATAGAAATATGCAAATTTCACAACGATTTAAACATACTTAAGTGAGGTCACCCCAAGTGAACTGCATATGGTCACCCCAAGTGAACTGCATATAAAATTTCAAAGCAATCAGACTTGCGGTTTCAGAGGAGAAGGCAATTGTTGACAGACGATGGACGATGATGGAAAATCAACCTATTTGGTAAGCTCCGCGTCGCTGACAGTGGAGCTAAAAAGACAGATGTCCAAGGGTGTGGCCTACAATCAATGAAATAAAGGAGCATGGAACAGTCTTGAATGAGCTACATGTAAGTGTCAGGTGCAATAATTAGAGAGGTTACTGTAAAAGGACTGAAAAGTGTGGGGTTAAATTTTCGCATATTCTTAATCTGGAGCATTATCGCCTTAGTTTAATTTTGTTGTTTTACAATGACAATGCCAAACAATCAAAGTTGCTAAACTGCATGATCAAAGCATAGGGAACCCACACATCTGGTTGTTGTTGTTGTTGTTTGTATTGATGTTTATGTTTATTAGTCATGTTCTTGTTGTTGTTGTTGTTGACCAATAAAATTCAAAGAACATAACTGTTGTGTTGTTGTTAATGTTTCAAACGTAACGTAGATGTCATAAGAAACGCTACAAGAACATTATCATTACTTGGCCCGATACAACTCTCTGCTAACGTACACTCTCTCTTCTTTTACATACCTGTACAGACAGATTTACAGTAAATGATTCTCCATATACCAGATAGGCTCTATTGTATTATCATGTGTACCATTGAGAACACTAGAATTTGGATGCACTGTACTTAAAAGGCTTGGTTCTGAATGGCAGTCAGGTTATGCTAGGCATTTCCACGCTACTCAGGGAGAGTTTCTTTTGCAGATGCCTTGCAGTTGCATGTTTTCATTTTTGATGCAGATTCAATGGATCCCCCTTGGACAATTGCTAGGATGTGGTTCACGCACTGAACATGAGGTTGCACAGGCTGACAAAAGTGTATTCCTAGTTTTTGCTCCAAATTAGTGGCAGAAATATGAAATAAACTTGTGACAAGGTATGACAATGATCGATTCTTGGTCCATTTCATGTCATGGTCACAAATGTAACATTATTATGATATTGTTCTAATGAAAATACCAGTTACAATGTAAGTAAGCGCTCCACTCAGTCTTCTGCTTTGCATCAGGTGACACATGATGCTGGAGTCCTTTTGAAAACTTTGCATTGTGGCAAAAACATAATTTACCTATATTATTGTAGTCATGTTCATTATCATCTTACCTCACAAACCTTGGCAACCCTTGAGTATGTTAATTCCTCAGGGTACTGATTTTCGTTTTCATTGGCAGTTTCCCGGAAGAAAAATAACACTTCTTGTGTACCCTCACTATTCACAGAATGTGAAGAGATGAATTCTGCGCCTGTGTGGGCAATCAGACCATTGTTTATCACATGCACTTAACTGAATGCTACATACCAGTACTCTGTCATCTTTAAGGCTTCATAGATTATCATTTAATATCATTAGCTTCCTCTTTCTTCTTACCTACACTGAAGTAATTATTATTCATAAAAATATATTGATGGCGCAAATAAAGTGATCTGATCAGTTGAAACGTGAAAATAAACAAGCAATATTTTCAATATAGCAAGGTTGTAACATGCATGAGCTCTTACATGTATCTGGAAAAAATTTCCTTTTTGATAATGTTTCTTGCCAGAATTTCGATATACTGTTATCATGATATAATAGTAAACAACCCCAGCAATGGGTATACCACTTGGTATTGACCAGTTCATGACATATATGCACTCACTGTTGCTCATGCATGTAAGTCGTGAACTGGTCAAGATCTTGTGTATACCATTGCCGGTTGTGGTTTATTGCTTATTATATCATACTTGTATACATCGATCTGATTGGTCAAGATGCAAAAAGAAACGTGGTATATTGGCAATATACCACGGCTGGCATACGTGCGAGTTCTAAGCTTGAGCAAATATCCGTTTTTGACATTCCATGCCAGAATTTCAATATAAGGTTATGATATAATAGCAATAAATTACAGCCAGCGATGGTGTACCACTCATTTTGACCAGTTCACTTCATATATGCACCAGTTCACTTCATATATGCACTCACTATCGCTCATGCATTTATATTGTGAACTGGTCAAAATCTGGTGGTATACCATCACTGGGTGTGCTTTATTGCTGAACTACACATGTATGTGCACTCCATAAGCAGGGGTTTCACTAAGTTTTGAAACAGGGGGCCATATGAAAATTACAGGGGGCCAAGCCGTACCAACCGCCAAGCATGTGGATGTTTGGTTATGTGACAATGGAAATGAAACGAAAGCGCCTTTCAGAGTGATTAGCCAAAATGCAAACACTCTTTCTGGAAAATAAGCAGATAAAACAGCCCGTACACATCGCGGACGTCGACGGCTGTAGGCTACACTGAACGATCATTGATGGTGTGAGCTCGCGAACTGTCACTGCTCACTGTACTTGTTGTGGTCACTGTAGAAGAAACAACACGGCATGTTAAAATTTATTGGTTTGATATTTAGGAAACGTAACCAGAGTTAGCAAATGTAATGACTCAACTACAAGTACCACCAAAATTTTGCTCAAAAAATACTGCTGAAATCACTGATGTGTTCAAAACGTCACGTCAAAACAAAGGCCCAGCCGCGAGCACGTCTTACTCAACTACAAGTACCACCAAAATTTTGCTCAAAAAATACTGCTGAAATCACTGATGTGTTCAAAACGTCACGTCAAAACAAAGGCCCAGCCGCGAGCACGTCTTACCGCAAGATATTCCCAGCTGTCGCTCAACTTGTCAAGTGAAAACATCAACCCGCCAAACTCAAAAGATAGTGGCGCGAAATAGCGAAGTTCACAGCCAAAGCAATTCCAATTTTGACCTCAAAATTTCAAGATCAACCCATTTCTCAGACGTTGTTCAGACATTGTGGTCCTGTTGACTGGCGCGGCTGGCGGTCATTCTGTCGTTAATCTTTGGAAAATTGTAAAATTGTGCGACGATGAACAGCTAGGATTTATCCGAACAGAATATCGACCCGCCGCGGGAGAAATAACTGGAAGCATGGCTAGAAAAGATTGACTGGGACTTTGTGAAATATGCAAGAACTGGAAGTCAAAGAACCGGATTTTGTTTGGGTGTTGTTCAGAAAAAAAATCACTTATTCATCACAATAAGCAATATTCTCACTGGTGAATTTTTCGTAGGGCTAGTGGCGTTAGTTTTTTAAGTCTATTCCCCAACTGACCATCGGCTTCTCACACCTCGTGCGACGGCACTGGTTGAGACATCTTCTGCACTATTGCCATATTCGTCATCGCCATATAATTCGTCTTTTTTCTTTGAGAGATATTTAATGCTTCACACGATACAAAGCGTTGCAATACATTTCGTAATCCATGATCGCTGAAATGTAGCTGTGGGTCCATAGCTATGGTGTTTTCGGAGAGGATTTCTGACTTTTACACGCTGATTTTGACTTTTATGTTATTAACCCCGCTGTGGTGGCGGGGTTAAAAAAGTAAAAGTCAAAACCAGCACGTAAAAGTCAGAAATCCTGTCCGAAAACACCACAGGTATGGACCCACAGCTAGCTGAAACAGAACTTTTTGCCACCTCTCTGAGTGACGAGAAAATTGCCAGTAACTTTATCCCCACCACGCAGTAAGATTTCCATGCACGACAATCAAATCCTGTAACTCGGGCAAGATTGCCTTCCCATTCCTAAATCTCCATTTGAGCCATTAGGGTGTCACAGGACGAAGGTAAACCAGAGACTTGTTCAAGTCGGTGTATTTTCAAAAAGTAAAATGATTTGCAAAAGTTCCTCGTGTAAAATTTGGCAGTCCAGGTCAGATTTTCGTAGCGATCGAACATGTTTTTATTTAGTCTGTGCAGCTACAGCAGTAGTGAGTTAGTTTGTGCCGGGTGAAAGTCCCCTGTATCGTGTTCACCCTACTCAACGCGTTCACATAATCCTACTCATGAAAACAGAACACGAGTCATCGTATTCCAAGCGTTCACCCAACTCACACGTTCACAAATCACGCACTTGAACCAAGTCTAGTAAACCAGTAAGTAAATCCAGAGAATCAGACGTGCTGGCGGCAGGGTCTTTGTTTTTACATTTTGAATGCATTAGTGATTTCAGCAGTAATTCCCGCAGATCATGTAGGTCAACGTCAAACGTACCTACACAACTGGTGTCCGCGGGCCCGAGTGTAAGCCGTTCCCAATCCCGTTAACTTGAAGTATAGCATCGCATCGTCACCTTTGCATTGAACTAGTTGACTTGTTTGCCGATAAATGACAAAGCAAACTGACCGAATTATGAATGCACTAGTTTTAAACTTTGGAAATGAATAGTTGGTGGAAAAATGCTCAACCTTTCTGGCTTTTTGACGCGTAAATGACCGTAACTTGCGGGAATAGAAAATTGAACACCTGAGGTCAAGAGGTTTAACTTTAAACATACAATCATGCACCGTTGGAGTCACCGGCGGGCACACCGAGTTCATTATCATTGACATGAAAATACTTCTGATATCGGTTCTTTGGCATTACTTTTGCGATCCCCAGTACTTGTAATCTGTCGTTTACATCTGGCATGGTGTGAATTTCGATCAAAATATTTTGCTATGAACGCCCGCATTTCATCAACCTTCGTCTCACACCAGTACTGTTATATGTCGGCGCCGGGCCATTGACACGGAGTCGCACAGCAGTTGATTTCATCGACAACTTGTTGATGGAAATGCAGCGGCATTAACAGAAAAAATAATGTACCAGCTGAGCTCAGATGCCTAAACGATGATAAGCAGTATATCATTGGAAAGGAAATTTTATAAGCTTTAAAATAATTTCAGGTTGCTGAAGTTTTGAGCCACTTTTTTACAAATTTGGAATAAACAATACACTGTTAATGATTACAGAATATTTTAATTGTGGAGTGGAGAGTTCTGGTCTCCACTGTACATGGGTATGCAAATGAGCTGCTCTGCAAAGTGTTACGAGCATCAAACCAGGGATTTGTGTAGAAGCCACTACAGTTGACTTACACAGACAAACAATTCCATAAATACAAAATATGACGATGGAAAGAAACAAAATCCTTTCAAGCCAAAGTTTGACGCATTTTTTCATACAAAATTGTCATATTTACATCCACAGTTGTAAGAGTTGGTGATTAATAACCTGCAGAGATCACTTTGGGCAAAAAATTACAGGCATGAAATAAAAATGACATGTATGAAAAAAAAAATTACAGGCATGAAAAAAAAATTACAGGCATGAAATAAAAATGACATGTATGAACAAAAATTACAGGCATGAAATAAAAATTACAGGCATGAAAAAAAAAATACAGGCATGAAATAAACATCCTGTTTGTTCAGTCCCTGAAGCTACTTTAGACATGGATACAAAAGTAAGTATTTCCTGACTGTATGAAATTATCTCACTAAGGTCACATAAGACCAGCTGGCAGGAAATGTATTTACAACCTTGGCGATGTCTTAATTAATGCTATGAGTGCTATCATTCGAATGTAAACAGCACTTAAGGATGATAAATACCTTTTAGACACTTTCAAATTTTTATTTTTTTCTCAATTGTACATGTCCCAAACCCCAATAAAGTATACATTTTCTGAAAGCCCTGATATAGAGCTATCCGACCAAGAACAGTGCACGGTCATTATTTGCATAAGAGTCATGTGACAAGCGTTTTGCTGAACCTTCCAAAAGCCGGTTTTCCCGGCCTTATGCGAACACGCTGCAAGATTTCCGGTTGGAATTTCTTCATTGACAAGCCTTGACAATATCCTTCAAAACCGTGTCTGCGATTTTTTCTCGGAGGCTCCATTCAAATTATATGGCGTGATAATTAAAATTCCTTGAAAAGCACCTTCGTCCAACACCTTTAAGAGCGCATTAAAAAATAACAAAGGCATATAAAGGAAATCCCAGACACGGATTTTGAGTTCATTATGTTTTCAATGGACGGTGTGAATTTCAAGCAGCTAGTGTTTGTGAGCGCGAATTGACGAGGTGCCAAAGAAGGGTACTTCATTCACACATTGAATTCGAGAAAAACGCAAAAAACCTGTTTTGATACTTCTACGCTACGGCATTTGATAATTAGACGTGCACGAGCCTCAACACGGAAATACTTTGTTACCAAGTGATGATGTCGGCCGGGAATGACAGTTGTTCAGAGAAAAAGTCCCAGGAAAATAAAATAAATCGCGGAAAACTACCAATTTGTGGAGCCTTGCGCGTCGACACATCGCCACAGCGAATGGCTTCAGTGAGAAAAACAATGACGTCAGCAGTCATTACTGATAGCGGGCGTGTCCTAAATTCATATGCAGATAAGCTTGTTTGCGTTCCCCAGATCACACTCCCCTCACACGCTATATAGACATTACAGAACCGTAAACTTGATAGCGTACTATCGCACTAATTGCAGAGTTAATTCTAGGACGTGCCATTGCGCAATAAAATCTCGAATGGCCCTCATTTCTACGTTTGACGCGCCACTAAGGGCACAACATTATATGAATGGGTCGATCACGCAGAGTTCACGTAGTTCATACATTCGCGTAGCTCCCCGAAGGTCATTACCACAATCAGAGTGTGACATGTAAAACGATTCAGTTACCTATCAACCTTTGCAATTAAATACCCACTACAGCATATATGGTGGTACATAGGTAGCTGGGTAGAAAGGACTGATGTAGGGGCAACGGTGTTTTGGAGCCGTACGCATGTGGCATGGCCGATGAATATAAAACAACGGCACTGGCCGCTGCGTAAAGGTGGAAAGCTAGTCGACACTCGGATTTTTAACGCCGGTATAGTTGATGAACCCAGGATGATCGGGCAGTCCCTTAAATTGAAGCGTTTGCAACGTCTACCGTCCGTACAAACGAAACGTTGAACACTGCAAGGAAAACGTCCATGATCGTTTTGAAGAGCAACACATTTTAGGTCGGACACATCTCGTTTTCCAGAGTAGCCAGGTCATTGCATTGAGCAACACCGCTGTGTAAAACCCTTTGGCCAGAACTAATGATCGTAAATTTGCTAATACATACGAGTTATGTTTAAAAGTTGATGTATCGATCACTTTATTTAGGTCGTACGGGTTACAGTCTCATGCTATATCAGTGTATGAGTAGCCTAATTGTCGATGCGTGCAAATCGAGGGCCACTCCCGGAGAAATCCTACCGGTGCGCTAAGCTTTGATCATGATCGTTTTCAC
>LD362128.1:40047-57523 GCA_001465055.1 Ptychodera flava
TTTAGTTAAACAATCAGAAATAATTTGTCTTCATTATTCTTCCTGGAATGAGGCAAAGAAATCAAAATAAATTATTATAACATGAATATTAATACGTTGTTCATTAAAATATATAAAATAAATAAGCACCAGTGAATTATGTTTTAAATAAAAAAACTGTGCGCTACTGTAACTGCCTGTGATAAATAATGGTACACTGGGTGATAAGGGGAATTGGGTTCATAAAATTAATTGAGATACTAGTAGAATTAATTTTAAGCACATAAAATTAATTTGAAGGCATAAACATTATTGCATAATGCATAATGAGTTAGTACTGTACTATATAACACTTAGCCTATTTGGGATGACTGCATTAAACAAAATAAAAAATACTTCAAAAATTATTTCTGGTCTATATAAAATTAATTCTAACACACTAAAATTAACAGAAAATATAATTTTGACCAGAATGGCCCCAATATACATTATGTTTACTATTCATCCTAGAATGAAGGCAAAGAAATTACAATTATTATTATTATAGAACAAATTTCTTAGTTGTTACTTAGAAATCCATTAAATAAATAAAAAACAATGAATTATGTTTTAGCATAGATCATCTCAAGGGTGTATGGTTTTAAAAAAAAAACTGTGGTTCCAAAATGGTTACCAAGGCAACATAAAACAAAAATGAACATGGAGTTCATGCTGTGATAAATACACTAAGGAGAGCATATGCATAGTAACTGGGATTACTTTTAATGGAATTTGGAAAAAAAAATTTGAAATTTTAAAATGCAAATAGGTTACTATGGAAACACAGGGCAGTAAAAATTGATATCATATTTTGTCTTTCTAACCCAAAATAACCCTTTGGTATAATATTTCTGTTGATTACTGGATTTTTACTCTGGATATTTGGTCTTTCTAACCCAAAATATCACTTTGATATTACACATTCTGTTGATTACTGGATTTTAGGTGAAATCTTTCAAAAACTGGTAATTTTTACTCCTGAATGGTTGCCATGGAAACATCTCACATTAAAATGAGTCTGATATTTTTTGGTGTGCAAACCAGAAAAACCCTTATGATCAAATTTTTACATCAATCGATCGTTCTTTAATAGGAATTAGGGAAAAAGTAACATTTTCAATCCCAAAATAGTTACCATGGCGACTCGAAACATTAAAATAATTCTGGTTTTTGTGTTCTCTGACCCGAACTCCTCCACTAGATAATTTTCATATAAAATCAAAGTAACTTTTCATGGGATATTAGAAAAACTGAAATTTTCAACCCCTAAAATGGTTACCATGGAAACATGGGGCAGTGAAATCGATATCATATTTGGTCTTTTCGACCCAAAATACCCTTATGGTGAAAATTTCACGGAAATTGAACCTATTATTATTGGTGTTATTATTTCTATATAATACTTATATTAATTATTATTATGAGATTCTATCTGAGTAACCATCTCCTTGAATATGTTTTGCATGCATCATGCAAGAACCAGACTTACATACACCCGCTGGTTACAGGTTTCCTTAAAAGTAATAACATATTTAGTTTACATAAAAAAAGGTTCCTTTTTATGTCGTAAAAATTCTTTTCGATAAACAGGATTGTCCGTAGTACGGGATGAGAAGTCTTGCATGTAAGATCAACAAAGGGAGATGTAAGCATCTTCATTATCAATGACACTGAGGGCCATGTTTATCTTTAAGTGTTCACCGTCCTTTAGATAACCCGGTGCTTCAAAGGATTAGTACTACACTGGCACATCAAATGTCAAGTTTGGACACAGCATTTCTTAAAAGGCAGCAAAACAACACTGCAGGGAAAGCTAACTCGATGTACACATGGAATTATGAGAGCTGAATAATTTTGGAGAAGTCTCCTTAACTTACAGTCCACACCCGCATTTGTACGGCTGCTTTTCCTGGTAATATACAGGGTTGAATGAAATTGCTCTTGGTCACGTTTTGAGCATGAAACATGTCTACTTCTGGTTTAAAAGTCTATCTAAATAGCAGAAGTCATAAAATCCCAAAATGGCTTACATACATTTGTAATATGTTTGGAAATGAGCCAATCTGGAAAGAATCTGAACTTCAAACCCCGGTTAAGGGTAACAATGGATTATTTTATGATAAAAATTTCAGTTATTCTCTGTTTTCTCAATAAAAAATTAAACCTTCATGTGTCCACATTATATTTAGTGGGTTTTCATTGATTAGAAAAACGCTATAATAAATACATGCGCAGTGTTTACCCTGGGTTCCAAAATATTGTAGCAATTTTGGCTAGAAGCCCTAAAAAATTATTCGCCAAACCAGATATTAAATTGCGCGTAGTCCAACCCAAAACTTAGCAACATTTTAGTCAAATAGTCATGGTAAACATATGGGTACTTTTGGTTTGTGAGCTATTTCGTTACAATTTTATTCAGTACTGTATGTGTTACAAATACGATCTCCTGATGCATAAGGTCAGGGATGCACAGAGATAAAGCATTACGTCTCAAGTTGAATGCAGGACGTCATGGTGCAATTTTTGATTCGCAAGTTTGGCTTATTTTGGCTGAAATCTTCTCGCCAAACGCTACTTTTTTCTCGCATTTGCGATTTGGTGAGCGGGCAGCGGAAACACTGCATGCAGGAGGTCAATATCTGAAGGTGTCACACATCAGTTACCATGTTGTATGGTTGCTGTATGTTTTGAGAATGTGTGAAATACCGCTAAAATGGTAAATTCGGTCGGGTGGGTAACCATCCTCAAGAGCTTGGTAACCTAACCCTTAAAACCATAAATGAATGTACGTCCATGCCCTAGCCCTGACCACTAATGTCCTGGGACAGATAGTACGTCCTGGAACTTTCTGCAGAGGACGAAGTTCTCATGTGAATCTACAGCCTTACATACCCCAAGAATTCCCAAGGTAATAACACGGAGAAGGCTAGTGGTTCAAGTTTACCCTACCGTATATGACTACTGTACATAATGCGAAACACTTTCTATGTCCACGAATCGATATCTTTACTCTTGGTGAGGAAGTGGTCCAGCTCACAGTCACCTGTGGTTTGGTACACGAAGGCACCTGTATCCTAATAAAAAGGCCCCTTTTTTTAGGTTACAGGGCCCTCCGCCGTATACCTAACCAAACGCTCCTATAGTCAGGCTCGTAGTAGCAGAAACCTCCATTGATTATATCATTGATTATATCATTAATTATATTATAACTGAGAACAACTAACTGATTTACATAGAGCAGCTTGCACTATACTGGTAAATGCAAAGCAGTAGATACATAATGATTTAATACTATATGCACCATGATTGTTATGAAATTCACCGATTGATCACCCTGACCAGTGGACTGCTACCATGGGCTGCCACTACTAGATGTCCAGATACAGGCAGGGCACCGAAAAGGTGTCTTCGATGACCGACAACGCGCGCACTGGGTTCAAAGGGGCAATTTTTGCGATCAAGTGACCGCCGGACACTCCCACTCCCTCGGTTGTGTTGCGCTACGTCATTCGTCATATGAGAAACACAAGACAACAGGCTTCGCTACGGCTACAGATCGCAACGCCACAGTCGCTTGTAGTTCGATGCACGGCTATGGCCAAGTAAGCATCGGAAAGAAAGGTTACACTGTGGCCTTTAATAGCTGCAATATACTCGTAGCCCTCGGGCCGGGGCTCTAACACAACCAACATGAAAGAAAACGCCGGCGCGAGGGCAAGCTACACTACAGTAATTGCTGGTAACCACAAGCGGCTGTGTGGTACGCGGTATGATCGTGGTGGCTCCTCCCCGTCACAGTGTCAGTGAAATAGCAGATAAAGTCTTGTTGTGCATTCACAATAATCTAAACTGAACATGTCTCGTAACTTGAGTTATAACACTCACCTGTAGTGAGGCTTTCTTAATTCTAGCTTTCACCAGAATGTTTCGATACAGAAGCCATTTTGTCTGTTTGATGAGCGAGCCCACCATTTTGTCAGTTTACGATCGAGTTGTCCGGCTCGCGTCCGTTATCTGTAACTTTGGAGAATACGAGTTGGATTTACGGGAACGGTTTATATCAACATCATAAGATACAGGGCACCGTGCACCGGCTGCACTGCATCGTGGCTTCAATGGGCAATGGAAACCCTGAATCATCTTGTTTACAAATGTCATATGACCCGACTTTCTGGTTTAAACCATTAGTTTGAAAGGGGGGATCCTTGCCCTGCGTACGATACTGTGTGTATACGGCCTCCATGTGGCGGGAGGACCATAATGCGGGAACACACATTGTACGCAGGGCTGGCGGATCCGAGATTTTTTTATGACTGGTGTTCACCAACTTGAACTGAAGCTAACCTGGCCTCCAATCCCCATCCTCACAGCGGAGGGACCGTCATTAAGGTAGTATACGTCTCGAAAGTGAAAGCTCAAAACTTTCCTCAAGAACTAATTCAACTATTCTCTTTCAAAGTCAAGAATAAAAATCGGGGGTCACCGTGCAAATTTTTGTACTAAAGTAACAAATTACCCAAGATGTACCGATATTTGAAATGGCCGCCATCCCTGTGTTAACTTTATGGAGAAAAATTAAAATTCCGATTGTCAACGGAAGAACTAAGACATTGGAAAGTTTTCGTTTAATAAAGGCTTTGAAAGGAACCCCCACAAGTGGTAGATCAGAAAAGACTTGAAAAGTTTGAAAGTCCAAATATCTGTCCCCGAGGCACATTCTATTATAATTGGAACTAAGCCTGTTCTCGTTGTTTTACACTGAATGCATGTGTGTGACTCTATATAAATTGGGTTTTTGTGTTAACTTTCCCTTTTATATTTAACAAAGTTGAGCCGAAGGTTCAATGAACTACTAATTCTCACGTTTTGTCAAATAAGTTCAACCACATTTCACTAACCGGCAATCACACGAATGGGCACACGCAGCATCATTAGATATGCACTGATTGAGGAAAGACCGGAAAGAGAGGTATTAATAATGGTATTAAGCAGTAAAAGTGTATTGTTAGAATGACGTTTCTATGGTTGTTCCTGTGACGGTACCAAAATTTTCAGTCAACGGCATCAATTTTGAGGTCGAGAACATCGGCTTCGCAGACACTTATTTTCAAAGTAACTTAAGTTTTTGACAGTTAAAACAAACTTAAAACCCCCATAATACCTTTTCTGTTGACTCTACATTTGAAAATTAAAGCAATAATCTTTGTTTAGGAAGTTCTGGTTTATTTGTCACTACTGAAGCAAAATGTGCAGGGTGGGTATGGAATGATGGAATGATGGGTGTTTTTAGCCAGTTTCTTAAACTTCTGTCTACGCTCACTATTCAAGATGGATGAGTCTCGGGGACAGATATTCGGACTCTCAAACTTTTTCAATTCTGTTTTGATCTACCTATTCTAGGGGCTTATTTTGAAGCTCTTGGAATAAGTTAAGTTTTCTCCGGCTTAGTTTGGTGAAAAATCTGGAATTTTACTTTGCCTATCTAGATACTACAGGGATGACTGTAAATTTGGGTAAATATTGGGTAGCGTCTTTCTCTAGTACCAAAATTTGGACTGTGACTCTGGTTTTTTGTTCTTCATTTTGAAAGACAATGGTTGAAATTTGCTTACGGAAAGTTTGGGCAAACTTTTAAGTCCTTCATTTTCGAGGCGCGTAACTTCCTTAAAACAAACGTTTCGGCGATGCACAGATCGCATTCCTCCGGGTAAAAACAAATAGATAGAAACAGAAACAAAACAAGGTGTGAAAATGGACTCAAACACTTTTCCCTAACAAAGGAAAAACCACACGACATGGTAAAAAGGTTATAGAACTAAAAGCTATGAAACATGAAAAAGACTAACATCGTGTGAAAGCGGGTTGACAAACCCTGGAGGTCTTTTTAAAACGTCAAAGCAGCAATACAAATTACGAACTCAATGTGCGCTCAAGTTTTTACTGAATGAGTACAGTGCGCTGTGTGAGCACTCAGTGCTTTACTGAAAAAAGCACCAGGCTATGACTATGACAGCTTGTTAAAGCTCGATAAAACAAGCGACCTGTCGGCCGATATAGGTGGCACTATCAGAAACTTAAAGTTTCTGAGCCAAATGCCAGATAATAAAGTTGCCATCGTGACAATCAAGTCTGAAGATTGATGAAGGCATCCCTGAGAAGTACAAATTGGATTTCAAAGGTGTTAGACTATGGTATCAATTTAGAGGAAACTTGGTTTTGACCCAGAATGAGAAAAGTGGCCAGGAAATGTCCATCTGCAAATTTCATCATCATGTACCCCTGGGAATTTTGAAGGCAAAATTTGATATTGGACCAAAACTTTCAGGGAAAATTAAACAAAACTCAGGGCGTGAATCTCAAAAATGTAGCTAAACAAAGTTTATGCTGATTTTAATAGCACCATATAAACTTAAGCCTTAGGGCATCGTCAAAAACTTTTAAATTTGAAAGCTGTCAGAACAATGGTATTATAGAGTGAATGAAGTATTAACCAAGTTTAGAATATAAACCATAAAATTTGCATATGCAAATTTTTTCACCATATACCGAACTAAGCTATCGCACTTTTTTTTATTCCTGTTGGATACACTGTTTCACACAACAAGACTTTTATTTGAAGAAAATAAAGCAAAATACAGAAAAAATCTCAGAATGTATATGTGGAAATTTATGAAATTTGGACAAAACTAAATCACAATAGGTATGACCGAAAGTCAGAGCTAAGCTATGCGTATACTCTTAAAGTTCCATTAGCTGTATCTTCTGGCGATTTTTCCGTTAGTTTTGATTGAAATGATCACTGGCTCATGTTGAATAGCATGTCAAATAACAGAGAATCGCATATTATTCGGAAACATTACGTGCCCTACAACTGAGTAACATGTGATTTTACAACGAAAATTTCAATTTTTGTCCGGACAGAAATACAAACTCTGTAGACACGCGGATTGCAACGTAGGCATTCTTCTGCACCTGCGCGAGCCATTTACAGCAATTTCAAAATAAATATTCATTACTTATGCCCGGTACTTACGTCGTAGTCCATTGTCCGAGCACCTTGAGTAGCCAGATGTCTAGCAATCCACGACGCAATGTTTTTTTGATCCCGCAATAAACGTGAACTTGTACATACTCCCCAGCACGCTGAGCATGCCAGACGTCAACAAACGAGCTGGAAGGGCAACACGTTTGAACAAAAATTAGCAGTTTTATGTGGCTATAACATCACTAATCATGTTTGTTTCTTCGTAAAACAACATTTTGCAACAAATATGAGCCTCAAACATGGAATTTTCCGAGGTAAAAATGGTCAAAAGTTACAAATAATGGCCCTTTAACTTGCCCACTTTAAACATTTTTTGTCCCTAGAAAAGTACTGCAAAATAGGGAAATTTACCCAAATTTGATACTGTTACGGAGATATTTTATCCCACACAAAGGTTAATCAGGTTAATGAACCTAGCGGTCATCGACACCAGTAAAATGGTTACGGAGAACTGGTAAAACCGATGACGACAAGAAGAGCTGAATACGACGAAATGATCTTTGGAATTCGACTGACTGAGTAAAACTGTAATATGAACCAATGCGAAATATCTAGATGAAGAATCTGACTGCTGAAACATCAACTGAACAGATCAACATACACCGAACAGCGAAGAACATTGCAGCGATCCGAGTTGAAAAAATCAGACTTCCGCAGTGAAGCAGCCTGTGCAGTGAGTATCGTAATGAAGTTTGAATCATCACGGACTCTGCCAACACTAGTTACAAATGAACTTTCGATGAACTTCTAACAATGAACATTAAATTTGGTTCGTATTACGATATTTAAACATTTTATTGAAATATTTTACGGTGATAGGGTATTTTTGATGTCGACATCAATATTTTCCTTTGGCGAAATATGGTATAGATTTATGACATGTAAGGTAAGAACTATTATTATAGGCATTTAGTTAATTGTATCGGAATAATTGGATTTCGATGAAAATTGTTTCTTCTGGTTATATTTCTCAAAATCTTACATCCAATCAATAAAGAGTTGACTGTTCGCTTCAGACTCCTTTTAAACACGCAGCGAGCGAATAGGCAGTGATCACTGACAAAACAAAATTCGAAATTTATCTGTTAATTTATCATGATACGGATTGACATGACTAATTCACAGTATTGATGCCTCCAATGTAACCGAGTGTTTTTGTGATGTAATCCTACCAGTTGAATAATTTAGATATATTTTTGTACAAGCCGACTGGTATGATATGATATTACAAACAGAAATTATTCTCCGTGCCATGTTATCCACTTTTATCATTACCATCGGGATGCTACTTATTTATTTGTGAAATTATTCTAAGATTTGAATCGCAACTTAGCAGTTGATAAATTGCCTGTGTAAACAATACTTGAAAATAGGAAAATGTCTTGTTTATTTTGTATATGAAGAAGACGAGTTTTTAAGATATTTTCAGTGTTTCAAGAGATTTAAGAGTTTTACGAGAATTTTATATAGTCACGATGAGTAAAGGTGACTTTTGTGTATGAAGTTATGGGGAAACTTCATATCGTAGAGATGATTTTATGTAGGTTTTAGAAACGATGCATTTGTTGGAGCATCGGTATAACGGAACAGGGATATTTTTGGATTTGAGCATTATTTATACAGAAAGTGAATGCGTATTGCGATGTTGAGATTCAACTTGTCTATTCCTTTGACATAAGTAAGCTCACGAAATTGTTTTGGGATGGCCACCTTTATGCCGTTTTAAATTCGATGTAAAGAACAAGGAATTTAATATGTAATTTTTCGCTTTTTCAAATACTTTACAACTTATTGTAAATTTACAACTTTTAACTTTGTTTACACTTTAAAGATGTAACTAGTTTATAGATAACAATGCGGGACGCATTGCTTGAAAGACGGAGAGTGTTACGGAGATACATTATCCCACAAAAAGGTTAATGAACCTAGCGGTCATCGACACCAGTAAAATGGTCAATTAAAACAACAAGATCTTAATTATAAGTTGATTTCCATAAAAACCACATCTGAGACAAACGCACAATAACGCTAATTTTCCGTTTTACTAGGATGTTTACGGAAGTCTGGAATATATTTAAATTATATTAAGAATTATGAAGGTAGTCAATTACGTTTGCATATTAATGGAAACCTGTCAATTTAAGATCAAGACCTGCATTGATGTTTATGATTGGATGTATCATTTTATCTTTAATTCATGTTTATCGTATGATCCAAGCCACGCCTTAAAGATAACGTTTAAAATCCCATTCTAAAACAATACAAGTAAGATTAAATTGGAATAGAGAGAGAGGAACACAGCGGACCCAAGACCTGCAAGACATTTAGACTATGGGAGAAGCGTATCTTGGGCGATGGCAACTGTCAAGCTTGTCTACAGAGAAAGAAAGTCTATGTAGTACCAACGAACTCTAAACGTCTCGTGTAGTCAATACACTGAAGATCCTCAGGTTACCTCTCAGCAGCCAAGGCGAGTTCAACATATAAACTCCCCATGTAAGAACGAATAGTAAAAGGGTGAACGGAACGTTACTTTGAAGAAGAAAAAACGCTTAAACAATACCTTTGCTATTGGCGTATCTGTTACAGACATTTCTGACAGAACATTTTCTGTTGTTGTGCGGCCTGTTCCGCTGCATTTCCAAATTATTAGTTTCGCGAAAACACTGCTAAACCCTCCCGCTATATATTGCAATAAAAAACACAATTTCTCAGTATACCATCCCACCCCCGTCCTCCTCATTACGACGTCCTGCTGCATGACCGAGCACGTGAACAATGAGCGTGACGTGATGGCCTGTTCAATCCGTCTGATATGTTATTGAAACAGTGAGTCATGTTTTATGACGAGTAAGGTGTGATGTAACCACTCACAGTGTTACGTAATCAACGACGACTCGTTGTGAAAATCACAGGAGCAAGCGCTTCGGGATATACCATTTAATTTCTAGGAGGGGGCAGAAGGATTTTCGGAAAAAAAATTGTTGCTGGTCATTTACAGGAAGAAATTGTCTGCCCAGTGGGCAAAGGAATGAAATTGCCACGAGGCGGTAAAAATCAATTGTTTCTATGTACCAAGAGACAGTGGACTGCGTCTTCGGTAATGTCTGGAGCTGCCGTCTACGGAGGTTAATTATGGCCAAGTTTTCAGAGCTTGGTTGATAGTTAATCGGCTGCATAGGATCACGGTCCCCTAGACAAAACAGTGATAGGATATATGGCATTAATGAGCAGGAACTCGAGTGTGCATGGATGTGTACTTATTTATTTGCAAGTTGTTTACAAATTCTTTAACCTAATTAATCTAACTGTACTCCAGGAAAAGGTAAAAAGGGGTTTTCGTTCCTTCAAAAGCAACACTCTTCTATAAACCTGTTATAAAACAGCAAATTTCTTGGAATGCTTTGTATCTGATAACTAAAGTTCAAACTTCGATCAGAAAACCACTGGCATTTTCTGCAGAATATTTTTTGATATGCTGTGGAAGATAAGCTATCCAAAATTCAACACGGCTAATTTCGTTACAACGAACAAGTTGAAGTATCTGAATGTGAACATCTGTTGGAACGAGAAAGTGAATTTCAAAAGAACTGCATAAACTGTTTCCAGGAAGATTTTATGACTACCAAATGATAATCAAATGACAAATTATTGTAGAAAATTGCAGATAAGTAGAGGTAACTTTATGCAATGGTATGCCATGATGGGCTGGTGGAAAATACAAGAGAATACAGTGGCTAAGCTTGAAGCATTGTAAAGACTCGTCATCCCCTCATGCATTTTTTCAAGCCGTGTGCTGTACATCCGTATCCTTGAATTCATCTCTAAGGGCTGCGTAACTTTGAAATAAAGTCAGTGGTGTGCATGTGCAAAGATGAACATATTTTCAAATGACTGAATAAGGAAATGTATAAGGTAAGTGGTTCTAACGTTTGCGCTGGTGTCACTACATTTGTTGTTTTACTCTCCATGTTGACTTACCAAGAATTACAACCCATTATATGTATACACCGAATTGTTATTGTTCAAAAATGAATCTTCGTCTGGACTCGGATCCATTTGTACACAATATCAATGCACTTCACATGGATACTTGTTGTGTTCACAAGCTGAATACTGGGCATTTCAATGATAAACTCTGGAGAGAAGAACAAGAAATAGTAGTTGATACATTCAACATTTTAATACTGAAAAAATCAACAATAGTCATCGCTACTGACACTTTTATAGGAACACTGTATTTCACAAAGACTGTGTTTGAATGTGTTGTTGCTGTTGTTGTTGTTGTTGTTGTTGTTGTTGTTGTTGTTGTTGAAAAAATTGCGTCGACTCTACTTGACAAAAACAGGTTGTTTCAAGGTAACCTTCGGAAAAAAATTGCTGCCAGGATAGGTGAAAACAAACTGATCCCGGCCATCATGCCCATTACCTTCAACCCCCCCCCCCCGCCTTCTCCGCGAAAACAAGTAGCCCACCCCTAAGGGCCTTCAATAGATCCTTAGATATCAGATATGGAATGAATACAAATGCAAGTGCAAATTGGTAAAATCTCTTTCCAAAAACCTAGTACTAGAACAAACTTCATCACTAAAAGTGGTGGTGTTTTTCTTACAATTGAGACCTCGATGACTTCTTATCTGCCTCTATATCAGTGTCTTTGCTGTCGTAAAGGATGCTCATATTTTCTTTCAGGCTTTCCAGCATTCTGAAGCAGATGCATTTCGCCTATAGTTCCATGTAAACTTTGTGCTGCTTTCGTGACATGTGTTTCCTCTATACAGTTTTGTCATGTCAAGGCATCTTAACAAAAAGAATGGCAAATACTGGCATTTCATTGAGTTCATATACACGAAAAGATGTTCCTCTGCGAGGAAAAGAGAAAAAAAGATGCCCGAATTCATACAGTTGAAAAAATAACTCCAAGTGAAGCAGGAAAAAATGTCCCAGGGTCAATCTTCTGAGCCCCCCTCAGAATATAAAATGGCCCACCCCTGATGTCAGTTACGCAATGTCGTGATCCACTCCCTACTCAAGAGATACTTTCTCTAACAGAACTACTGGTACATATGCTGTAAGTAATTTCGAACAGGTACCATGTGGACGCGATTACTGACAAAAGATTCGGAAGAGAGGACAACGCTCAATGGGTTAGATAGACTTTAAAAATCTTGAAATGGTGGACTTGTCCTAAAGGCAATAAACCTACATGCTGATAAGAGCACATTCGCATATATTTCTGATGCTGACGGGCCTGCGCCGTATAACGAACCACAAGTGACTGTGGATTTAAGGGCTGGAAATTTAAACCTTTAAATCATAGAGTTCGGAAGATACCGAAATATTTTCCCCCTGGAAGACAATAAAATATATATTGCACATACATGTAAGGTATGCTCTAACTTAGCTCTGCATGGCATGGCTGTGTGTTATCGGCTGCGCCTCCCACCACAGGTAGCCATGGAGTAAAAAACACAGCTGCCATGCATCTAATCATAGGGTCCTCAGTCTCCGATGATGATGATGATGATGATGATGATGATGATGATGATGATTAAATATTTAAAAATGAAGAAAAATAAAAATATATTTGGACTCAGTAAATTTGTTGTTGTTGTTGTTGTTGTTGCTGTTGTTGTTGTTGTTGATAGTATTTGCAGAAAAGAACAAAGTATGCGCAGCAAAATGCAATACAGCCTAACTATACATGTGCGCTGCAAAATTCAATACAGCCTAACTTTAACCAACGGTGTCTCTTCATTTTCACACACTTTTTTCCATCGCCAAAAATGCACCTAAACAAGCATCGAAAAGAAGAGAGGAGAGAGGAGAACTGCAAGAGAATATCGCGTACGCGTAAGTAGACGTCGCCGTACCCTACATCTGATTTTAATCAGATTGCATGAAATGAATGCTTTGTCCACAATCCTTTACGAGGTAGGGCTGTTCTTTGTCTGTTTTCATACCATCCGCTTAAAGTTGTAATGCATTTTCCTATATGGCGTGACTTTGTCTGTCCGCAACGTGACAATGCAACATTTCACACATCAGGTTAATATGTTTGCAATAAATGTCCAATGTCCAATGTTATATCATTGACAACTTCTGCCGGGAATGGAATTACTTTGCAAAAAAAAATAACAATGCGTTTTGTATACAATGAGTCGTACATATACTTATCAACATACCTTAAGGTAGCATAACCAACACACATTTTTCCAAAGCAATATTTCTTATCAAAGATGACAGAAATCTCCCTCAAACTACATATTTTCTGAAATCCGAGAATCTAAAGTATGGGAGCAATCGTTTACTCGTAATATGAAAGGGGTATATATTTGGGGCAGAAAACCTCAATTTAGGTGGTAATGACAATAATCGATTTAATTCAATATTATTTTATGTATTCGAACATCTAATTTGAAACTAGAGTATTGTAGAAGAAACGACAAGTTTGTCTATTATGTCTTCCCATCTTTGAACGGCAGAGGTTGAAAGACTGACATTCAAAAACTTCAAATGATTAAAATCATTATAAACAAAATTGCAATGACTCTTATTCAAAATGTAAGAACTTTGTTGCCGGGCAAAATTATAATGTGAAAAGTTCACAAAATTTGTCCCAGCAAGAGTTGAGTTAATTTTTTTTTAAACGTTGAACACGGAAGCAAAAAGACGCCAGGAAATAAAGGATGATTTGCATTGTCTCCCCAAACTTACTACTGCTTGACATGCTAAAAGGTGAACCCTAATAATATTTTGATCTTGTGTTAAAACATCCATGAAAGTTGAATGAAAAGTGATTTTGAGCAAAATACGCGGCCCTATGCGCAACGCCACCCGAAAGGAGACACGAGGTAACCAGCCTGGGCTTGCTTTATGGAACAAAAAGTGCACGTACAAGTTCAAGGTGCAGTAGCTATACCTTTATAATCAAGTTTAAAGGGCCAGTTGAATTTCGATGATTATTTGATTTTTTTATTTATTATATCAATTGCAAGTTCTTATCCTACTCACTAACGAATGTTGAAACGCCCATTATTTAGCTTGTCAACATAACACCTATATGCGTAAAATGAATTGTTATTGTTTGCGTTTGCATTTTTGAACTATGTCTTTCACAACCAAGTAGCTTTTGTAGCTTTGAGTTGACATTATTAAAGCTCGATACCTTCAAAGAGATATATCAATCACTTGAAGAAGCACACTACACCTAGGCTGTTAAGCTTTTAATAATAAGTGTGTTGGTCACTGAGACGCAAAACGATTTACTTATTAGGTCATCGGGGTTGTGAAAGCCCTCAGTATTCACATTAGTCCTTCTTTCAAGTCCCACGATGCTTTGCGGTGTTTGTATTAAGATGCTTTCTCGCCGTAATACGAAAGTGACCTGGGGAAAATACTGTGTGTACACCAAAGACCAGATCCCCGCACTATAAAGACCAACTTCACAAAATAATTTTAATTCGTTCCGCCCTTGACAAGAAAATCCGACTATGAGCAAGTGTCACTGATCAAGTTTAATATTACAAGATGAAATAGGACTACGGACGCGCATGCCTATATTCATTCCCACGGTAACCAATAACAAACTTTAACTTAGTTATCACTTTTGATAAGTTTCTTTCAGTCTTTATTTTTTGAGTTTCTTGTTTTGTTATGGATGTAAACGAGCTTAATTAAAACAGAATGATTTTGGACATGTGCATAACCTCAATTCGTAATCGAACGGTTTCCTAGATTTCAGAAAATGGCGTTTGAATTATGCAAGATCTAAAATGGCGTTTGAATTATGCAAGATCTTGCGGGAGACTTTTGGATTTCACCGTGAAGTTTTCCTAAATCTTCTTATTTTCCAAATTCTCCTGTTTTCAGCTTCGGGGGAATTCGTGACCTAAATTTCTGTCGCGACAATAATGTCATCATTTTGGACAAACCATTATCTTTTGAGGTAATTGATTGCATGCCCTTCCAATTCATTCCTTACACAGAAACTTTACCACTATATCTTTGTGGAAAGGTCGGGGCGTGCTACAATTGAATCAGACGAGGTCGGATAGATGATGGTTTAATTTTATCAAAGTCATCATCCTATTGTATGCTATTTCACTATTAAAACTCTGTTATGTCCACCAGAGCATCTTGAACTCCTTGCTACTTCAATCATTCCGTTGGTTGTCAATATCTGAGTTAAGTACAGTCCATGGTATTACTCTGATGGCGTAGGGATAAAAGTTTAACAATTATCACACATGTGTCCTTTGTACCCAATTCAAAAAAGCATTAACTCCTGAAAAAGTCAATAATTTACTTACAATTACTGATCAAGCCGGAACTTCAGTTAATACCTGTCCGATAGATTTCAAGCTGTGCGGTAAGTTGTCAGCGTGTTTGCAATATTTGTTAGACGCATCATTTCAATCCTAGACGCAAAGAATGCTGTTCACACTGTTACAAACAAGCAGATCCGCATCGGTTCTTGTTTTCCTGCTGTCTATCTTCGAAAACGAGGTGAGATCCATTTTTATTGCAATTTCTAGTGCCATTTGAATTGTAAATGTCGATATTGTGTTCACTTTGCAGTTTATTTACCAGCTTTGTCACGTTTGAAAATATGAAAAATTGACATCTTTGAAATTTAACATCTTGAAAGGGGGGAAGGTGAACGGGTAGAACCATTCGAAGACCAGGTTTGTACACGGCACTTGGGTTGTTTGTATTTTATAAAAGTCAGATCTAGAGTTGATCCAGAGACACTGAATGCAGGGAAGTCAGTTCTGCCGCTCGGTCTTTCAGTCCACTGGCGTTCGCAACATTCCTTGGACAAACTGCCTGGGGCTGAAGACAAGGCAAGGGCCGCCGTCTTAGCGGCGTTGTATCACCGAGGCTTCAGCCCTAGGCGCTTATTCCATCTATGCTTATGAGTATCTGAGTGTAATAAGTCGATGTACATGATGTACGGCGCTGAGATATTCAAACGAAAGCGATCACACGAGTCAAAATCGACTCTGATTAATACAGGAAACTCCTGAACCAAGGGATTCACCGATTCTGCGTCTCCCGGTTCCATTGCGTATCTTTAATATATTTCGTTCTTGAATATTGTAAGAAACAAGCGTTTTCCATGCAGTATAATCATTTTTACACAAATATACGCATAACTTTTACCGCATTCGGGATGTGTGTCAATTGGTGCTAACTTGAGCGCCCATAACACCAGAAAAATTCTTTTGCGGAAGTTTCGTGCATGGCGTGATCCCTCTAAACTCCATTGTCATGTCAATACCGATAAGTTGCCGCTTGTACATGTATCATCGAATGATATAACTCGCATCTTTTCCAACCCGTCCAGAACCAACTCGCCCGATACCAGCTCGCCCGTTGTTTTAGATGTACACTTAGTAATAATATATCTGGTGTGAAACTTATAGGTTCCACGTATCTTGTATTGTAAATTTTATCTACCCTTAGTTGTCGATTTTGTCTGTAAATATCTATGATTTGATCAATTCGAAATATGAGCATTTTATTCAAATGTAAAAAATAAGTCATCGCCTTTCCTTGACATTGCCGTTTACGTTCGAAAATACTCTGTACCCAGTCGGTATGAACGCCCGGCCATATTGACTAACATGTGGTGTTATTTCTTCACTTTTTCACCGTTCCGGAAGATATATCACCAACTGTTCCTTTATTGAACGAGGTAGGGCTGTCTACGTTTGAGCGAAAAAAATCTATCGTTGCCTCGCCCAATAAATTGGTTTCTGGTTTCAGGGGAGTTGGTATCGGGCGAGTTGACGTGCGTTGGAATCGGGCGAGTTGGTATAGGGCGAGTTGGTTCTGGGCGGATTGGAAAAGGAGTTAACTGGTACCCGTATCATCCTATCAAAATTGTGGTGCGCAGTAATAGGTAAGGGACTGGACATAAATTACAGGGGGGTGGGTCGGTGTTTTTCGAAAAACCAGTATAAAACTAGCAATATCTGTTCATCTATAGATGTTTGATAACTGATATAGATATACTTGATTAGCATGGGTTGTTTACAAGTGCACATGTGAACAAGATATTTGATTTTGGAATTTCTCTCAAAATGTTGATCCACTATACATGGGAGTCTATGACAAAACTATACATGGGAGTCTATGACAAAACTGTCAAAAAATTTTCAGAATTAAAAATTTGCACTATTTGTGCATATATGGACCCTGAATAATTGACATAATTGTGCTTGATTAGAAGAGGGTGGTAAAATGTGCATCTGTGTACAATAACTTTGTTTTCGGAATTTCGCATAAAATGTTGATCCACTATACATGGGAGTCTATGACAAAACTGTAAAAAAAAATTTTCAGAATTAAAAATATGCACTATTTGTGCATATATGGACCCTGAATAATTGACATAATTGTGCTTGA
>LD362128.1:78641-91132 GCA_001465055.1 Ptychodera flava
CGAATCGAATAGTGAAGTTAATAGATGCCATTTTAGATTATAAACTGTACAAGAACTTTGTGAACTATTTCAAACCAAACTATTGAAAACTTCACCCGATAGAACAGCAGGTAAGTCGTGCGTTTAAACTGTATGCTAATGATGAATGTCATTGTGAATATAAATTCTGTAAATATGCTTTTTGTATTTTATGGCATTCTACACGTGGAATTTTGCGGGTTTTTCTTTCTCCGACTTCAGTCATAGGAATACGAAATAACTCCCGTGTGGAACACTAAAGGTCCACTCATCGTCTTCCATATGAATTACTGTAGATGTATTTTATTCATTTGTTTATTTGTTTATTTATTTATTTGTTTATTTATCTTTGATTTATTTATTTATGATTCATGAAATATTATCAAAACGGAGAGGTCGCCTAGAGTTTTTTACAATGCGTTTTGATAGCGTTTTGACAAAATCTCCACAAAAACAGTATAAGGGAGGGTCACTACCTTTACCTAAATGACAACTCCCAGTCACTCTTTATAAGAAATTGTACGAGGAAAGTGCAACAAAATGTATATTTCGGAAGCCATACAGTGATTAAATAGCAGCAGTAATCATAGTCTGAGGTAAAAGTGCACCAGAAGTGTTCAGTTAGAAAAAGCTATGCTCATTGTTTTGTGATGGCGTTGTGTCGGTAAATCGAAGTACTTCGATATAATTCATGTCACCATACTTAGTTATTTGGCATGCTGTATCTCAATATACTATAATGGAAGTACCAATTCGATCAGGTATCAGATCTCTATTTTTACCTTTTCAGAACATTGCTGAGCAAGTAAAGCAATCAAAAGCTTTGACTTTCTAGAGCATCTTCGAATTCATTTACATTGGTAAATAAGCATAGTCTTTCAAGAACAAAAAGCCTTTACACAAACCACAGTACTTCCACCGTAACAAAGATCGACGTTCTGGCAAAGTGAAATTATGGAGTAAATTGTGAGATTCTGGTTATATTCATCAGCAAAACCGTTTCCACAGAATAAATCCAGCGTGTGAGTGTGAAGGTCTTGAAGTAAACACTGTGACGTGATCCCGAAAAAGTCTTGAAATCAACAAAATGATCTCTCAGTATGTCTAAAAACTTGTACCGCCCAATATTTACGCTAAAATGATAATATAAGAAATCAGAACAATTTAAAATTTCTATTGATATGCTTATTACAGTTCTAAAAATATCTTCACTTGTAGTAAACATGAACTTCCAGAACGTTCTAAACATGACAAATTGAATTCTAGGTCATAGACAAAAATGACCTTAAACGACCTTCAGAATGTTCTGGACTAATTAATTAAACTTAAGTCATGAGGGAAATGACCTACATAATTCACCCTTCTTCATAAAAGACGATTTTTCGAAAAAAATATTAACAAATGTGATATTAAAAGCGTCAAAATGATAAACTCTAAATGCGAGAGAAAGAGTTTGCAATCAAATCGTCTTTGCCCTTGATATGTCTGATGTCGAGGTGAAACTCCTGTAACATTAAACTGCATCTTAACAATCTCTGATTTTTGCCTTTAATTTCTAAGAAAAACAACAGGGTTTTGATCAATATGATCTAAAGAAGTAAGAAACTTAAAACTGCTGTAAAGCTAATATTAAAAATAGACACTCTTTTTCAATGATAGAGTAGTTTTTTCTTTGATGACTATCCACTTGCAATAAAATAGCACTGGCAGCTACACCACCAGCATCTACAGCTAATTTGAATACCAAACTGAAATCTGATGCAAGCAAGACTGGAGCACTTTGAAGTATGGCTTTAAGTGTATCAAATGCCTGTTGGCATGGTTCTGACCAAACAAACTTTTCATTCTTTTGAAGTAAGTCAGTCAAAGCCTCAGTAATGGTGGAGAAATTTCAATAAAACTTCCTTCAGTGACCATCCATACCAAAAAAGAGCATTAGTTGTCTCGTGCAATTTGGTATAGGAAAGTTTGAAATGGCACCTTTCAAATTTCTCTATCAAAATGAGTTGTTGTAACTTTGCATGATCTTGATAAACTTTCTCTGACGAACACCAATTTTCAACAGTTGATCCTAAGTAAGTTCGATATTTCACTTTCTCACAATCTTTACATTTTTGAGGATAAGCTTCTGGCACCGACTCATAACCCTCGAGAATTAATTCCTTGACAGAATCATAATCTGCGACTTGTTTTACTAACAACCGAATGTGAATTTCTCTGGCTAATCCACCGAAGCACTCTGCAAAAGCATAGAAAAAGTAAAATAAAGAGAAAGTGGCTACACACATCAGCTACTCAATTGTGTTTTAGTTATTTCGCGTGTTTAGTATCTTGCTGATTGTTTAGACGTGTATTGTTTTCCCTGCCGTGTTTAATGTTGTTTGTATGTTATTTATTAGTGTTTTATTGTATATAGTGCTTTGGCAATTAAAGTTCAGAGTGTGCCATGGCAAGACGAAGCTGGATCGGTTATGTCTGAGACAATGTGATCCTTTGATGCTTTTGTTTCGGAACCTCGAGATGTTCTTCCATCAGTCGTTTGAATTGATATGTTTTGTGTGGTTTATGTTTGATTGTTTTGCTCTTCTAACAGTGTTGTTAGAATGTATAAGTTTTGATTTGTTAAGGCTTCAGTTAGGACGCTGTAACCGCTTTGTTGTTGTTCGTTTGTTTGTTTAGTCTTGCCTTCACTAATGTATCTTTTATGTTTCTGTTTCTTCTGTATGCAATTATTATTTGTGTCGGAAAGCTTTGGTTAAGTATTTCATCTTTCTCAATTATATGCCAGTGTTTTAGCAGTGCCAGCTTTATATCAGATGTCTTGAAAAATGGGCTACATTTTTTGTTGTTGTTTGTGTTGTTGTTTATGTTCATTAGTTGTTTTGTGGTTTTTGATCAATAAAATCCAAATTGAATTTTATTGATTCTTTGGACCTTTCAATTTTTGCAATCCTGATTGGTTGATTTAATTTAGAAGTGTCTGGATGGCATGTGTCTGGGAGACTCGAGTCATCATATTTGTCAAATGGCTTGAATTTATTCATTATTCCACACAGGTATCCATAAAACTCTTTATGGATACCTGGGTCATGTTTTGTTATAGGTTCATTCGTTCTGAATAAATTTGCAAAATCCATTCTCCACCTGTTCAACACAGCCTCAGGTTTAGTAAATGATACGCCCTTATTTACAATTTTAGATTCGTATTGCTTGTTTACGTTTGATTGGTGAAAGTATATCGTTACATTCTTTCCAAAAATTTGTCCCTTCGATGTGCACATCCAGCATTTTTCTTGTATTTATTGTACCATCGTTTTACGTTCATGAATTTAGAATCAAACAACCGTCTAGCTTCCACGAATGACTGTCTTAGTGTTGCTTTAAGCCTGACTGGACTTTTGCATCTGAGCCACAGTTTCCCCTTTAGACAAGCTCATTTCCACACATCTGAGAGTAGTGTTGACCACCATGGCACCATGGTTTATTTTTCCTGTGACGTTTCGTGGTTCTCAACGATATATCTTTGAACTCTAGATGCGTATCCATCTCACTTTTGAAAAGTTCACTTTATCCTTATATATAGTATCAACTGTTGCACAAGAGCTCGTTCAAGATTTGAAGCTGTTGAAAAAAGAAAAACGTTCACTGTCCTAGTTTTTTGAAAATCGAAAATGTAATTTTCCCCATAAGAGTTAGCACGAGGATGGAGGCCATTTTGAATTTCAAATATCGCAAAACGTTTGGTGATTTGTTTCGCTAGTTCCAAACTTTGCACGGTGATCCCTACCTTGTATTTGTTTATTTAGTAAGAGAATGGTTGAAAGTGTTATTTAGGAACGTTTGAGCACAAGTTTAAGTCTTTCACTTTCGCGGCTACTACTAAGATTAGATCGAACGCTGTCGTAGTCACTGTGATGCATTCATGCGACCTGACGTCATGTTGAACGACTTCGTTCCTTTAGTCGGCTACAAATGGTATGCGTACCCTGACTGCTTCCGGACAAATGTCAAATAGACTACTAGACACGACATCGTTCCTTCGGACTTTCACTATCTGACATTATTGGCAAATTGCGATATCTGACACAGCGACAAAGTACAGAGACGCTTGACGTTAGTAAAGCATCAATTCAAAGCACATGTGCTGAAAATCCCAGGAAATATTAACGACTTTATCGGCATCACTGTGTTTTCAAAACATTTGTACTTTTCCAAAAAATTCCGGGGGCAGCTGCCCTTCTTGCCCCCAGGCTACGGCTATGAATTTTGTTGACGGAAAATACGAGTAGATGGAACATCTTTCATTTAATTGGCTCATTCTAAAGTACGCAAGGGCACAGTAAGTGTGGCCATGGCTTCGACAAGTCGATCATTATGGTTGAAGTCTTTTCTCAAAAAGTTCGCTGTAATAAGGGAGAGCAGCTCTAATTTGTAACTGAGCATAGTGCGGCAACCTTGAAGTATCTACGTAATTGTTGGTGTCATCTGTTGGCTTGAAGTGGGTACTGTTGACGGCATTGTCGAAAAACACATGAAGTGGAGTATCCTTACAAACTGCATGCCAATGGTCAGTGTTCCAATTCAAGTAGCTTTCGCAATAAGGAATTCCAACTGCTTCACAAAATTTCCTGATTAATATTTCTGGTTCGTTGGTTAGATCACTCGCATCAATTATGACACTTTGCTGCTTCAGTGTCTTGGTAACGTAGTTGTGAAGATCGTATAACTGCCCTACTCCTCCAGTATCTGGTATCGTATCGACAGTTTCATTAATGAGGTCTTTTACTTTTAAGAAACTTGGGATACTTAGCCTGGGATCTCGAATCATAAATGTGTGGATATAACCTTTTGGCAGACGATCATACTTCCCATCCAAACACATCGCAATATCCTTGCACACAATGACATCTTTTCCAGAGTAATCTCTCTCTAGTATTTCAATCACATCTTTAAATGTGTATCCTGGCACCGTGGCTATTTGGTTATCATAGAGTCTGTCATCACCATGATAATATGCCATCACATACAGTTCATGGAATACTGTGCTTTCCAATCTGCTTGCCAAGGACAACTCAAAGACAGTGGAGAGGGCACGTTGATGGGCCCATATCATCACTCGCCTTGGTCCTAGATTTGCCATCGCCAACAATTTTCTCAGGCTTGAAGGCGAAAAGAGGCTCTGGAAAAAAGAATGCAAGTCTTTAAACTTGACCTTACAATTGCAATCAACCCATAAAACCACGAAAAAGAAACCATTTAACTGAATAGTATAGATTATCAGGTTATAAATCGGTCGGTCAACATCTCGCGATATACTAATGTGGTGAAAGAAAGTGATATCTTTTATCACGTCATTTGTACATGGTGAGATGTTGACGGAGTCTCTGATAAGGTAGCATGATAGGTAATGAGGCATGATGTTTGTGAAATGATAATATCAATGTGTGCTGATCAAGGATTGCAAGTAAAGCGCTGGCTACAAGGGCAGGAGATCATCGGTAGCTGATACTCGACTTTATTGAAAATATCACGTGGCAGCAGAGACAACCCTTTGGGAAATGTGTCCTATTCTGCCTTTTCAATCAGTGTGGGATAGAAATTGAAAATTCAAATAATATGACAGAACCCCATGGCGAGAGAGTGCAAGCGCGCCGTACCAGCGGTATTTGCACGAGTGTTTGCGGGGGATCCGGCGGTCGTGCTTTCACGAGCGCAGCGAGTGAAAGGACAGCCGGATTCAACGCAAACACGAGTGCAAATACCCCAGGTACGGCAAGCTTGATCGCTCGCCATGGGGTTCTGTTATTATTACATATGTTTCCCCTGTTTATTTTATCGAGAAAACAAAGGAACTAAAAACACAAGCGAACACATTTTAAATAGTTTACGCGACACACATTGAAAGACAAGGATCACGCGCTGTTCTATTCATTTGCATGCAGGTATGGAATAATGTTTTTGGTATTTGCACTGCAGTGCAAATACCGGTAGTACGCGCGCGCTTCGATGCAAGTAAACTGTGGTACATATGTAATAATATTAGATATTAACTCAATTATACTTAATTCTTTTAACAACATTTTGTTGATGTTATTGTCAATGTCCAAGAACGCTGATCATAGGAAAGTTGCGAGTACAGTTGCTTTTGGCTAGAAAAGGGAGGCATTTGAGGTTGGTTTGATGAAAAAAATGAAAATTTAATAATTTGTTAATCAGAACTACATAGACATCGTCCTTGACAATCTTGAAGTGTACCAGAAGACGCGCGTAAGATTTAGTGACTACAGAAAAAATAGCAAATGAGCTTATAAGCTACATATTTGCTGATAAAATGCACAAAAATAAACTCCAGTTTCGTCTCATAGGCTTTTAAATACTGTAATACAACACAATACAATACAATACAATACAATACAATACAATACAATACAATACAATACAATACAATACAATGTTATGCAATATAATATCATATATCATATAATATCATATCATATCATATCATATCATATCATATCATATCATATCATATCATATCATATCATATCATATCATATCATATCGCATCGTATCATATCATATAATATGATAGTATATAATATAACATACTCTTACATAATATAACATCATATCATATCATATCATATCATATCATATTATATCATGTAATGTAATGTAATATGATGCCTTTAACCGTTTCGCTATCATGGTGAACTTCTAATCTGTATTTGATAGTACAGTACAAAAGTACGCAGAAGTTGTATTTTCATAGATTACAGCTGTTTTTCCTAGATAAAGGACAGATATCACAAGACCAGTTCAATTATCTGTCTCTTCCTTATAATTTAGATTTCAAGTGTTATTTCCAGGTACTATGCAATTTGAATTTTCTGAGATAGTACTTAAAAGTTGTAGTAACCGTTTTAGCGACTGGTTCCGAAATATTTTCAAAAGAAACTGTCAGTGAAACAACGTTATTTAAAATTTACCATGTGGCAATTGACCCACCAGGACCACATGAATAAAGACTTACTGTCCGACTTCCAGTCGGACTTCTAGTCAGACGTCTTTGTTCATGTGGTCCTATGTGATGGCCATATTGAGAATCGCAAAACTTAAGAGAGCATTGAAGCACAGGGAAATTGTAGGCAAAAATCTGTAAAAACACAAGAACTGAGTTTTCGAATGCTTTATTTATAATGCAAGAAAGTGGCGTATTATACTTAATATGAAACAACCAGTAAAACAAAACAGACCCCATCGAAAAGATGGAGTTTTTGTGATGATTTTGAGCTAAGTAGTGAAAAAAGTACCCTAAAAATGGGTCAAAATGGGCGTTACGCTGTTTCATCTGAAAAAGCACATTTTTTAAACTCACTTTTTGAAACGGTTAGATTAATTTTTTCGATTATTCAGAATATTTAAAGTATCACATAGCATTTCTTCTTTCTTTTGCAAGTTATTTCATCTTAATACATGGATTTGAATGGAAATGGCGTGATAACAAGTGAAATTGGTGTGTCGTTACGCTTTTTATATTTTGACAACAGCATTGATTTATCTCTCTATTATCACTTGGTAAACATTACCCTAGAATGTTTCCTAAAACATCTATTTGATTGGAAGACCAACTGTGATTAGTTGGTACTAAATGTTTATAGGGTCAACGTATTGATTATGAATGACAAATCACGAAAGTTGCCCACATTTTTTGTCCCAAAATTTTGTAGTGTCCGTGACACCCTCATAACTCTCAGTCATATTCAGATAGTAGAGATCTGATGTCATTAGCCAAAGTGGCCCTGTTTGCCTTCCTTATGTGTTATAAAAATGTAATCAATTTACCACTTGTATTGTTTCAGTATATTAAAAAAGGGCCAAATGTAGTGTCCGTGACAGCCGTAGTGTCCGTGACACCAAATCCATACATTACTTGTTACAGTGATTTAAGCTGGTAATTCTATTGTTTACCAGCTGAAGTTACATTTTTATAAGAGAGTAACTTAGTTTTTGAGTAAGACATCAAATGAAATATATTAAACCAGTGAAAGATGTTTTTTTGTACCTTTTAAGATTGTAATGTTAAAAAACTGTCCTATGAAATAACGGTATAGGGGTTTAAAAAAAGGAACAGAAATAGTTTTATCGGTTATTTCCCAATATAACTTTAAGATAGACATGTTATATATAGTGAAATTAAGGCATAACACTGAACAAACTAATTTACTTTCACTTTAAACCACTTTCCATTTGCAACTGGCTTCATGTCACGGACACTACACCTAACAAGTGGTTAACCATGTTTTACTGCATTTACATTTAAATTCACCCGACATCTGAAGTAAACTTCATAGACCATAATAAATCCTTTTGAAAACAAAAGAACATGTGTTTTTGAATTTTATAAGGGGGGCGGGGAAGTGGTTGCAAATCTGACTATTTATGATGATGCTGCAGTAGTATTAGCCCCAGTACAGATCTCTGTCAACAGTGATGCATATAAGGGGAGGGTTTATGTCCCTTCAAATTATTTTTCTGTTTTAACCCTTTGTTTGCATTATAAGGCTGTATTATTAGTGTTTGATGAAATTTCAATCGTGTGTTGTTTGTTAAGGGAAAGCTATGGCTATATATAAGAAGTGTAAGTGGTTGCACATTTGACTGTTTATCATGATGCTGCAGTAGAGCTGGCTCCGTTACGGATCTATATCAACAGTGATGTATATTAAGGGAGGTTTTTGTCCCTTAAAATTATTTTTCTGTTTTAAGCCATTGTTTGCATTATAAGGCTGCATTATAAGTGATTGATGATATTTCAATCGTGTGTTGGTTGTTAAGGGAAAGCTATGGTGAGACATAGTCGGATCTATCATGTGGTGTCTATTGAATGCTGTGAATCTGTTTGGAAACCCAAGTGTGTGGTTTCTGCTCAGTAACAAAGTTCTGTTTTTCTTAAGTTGTTGTGTCAGATATTTTGTTGTTTTTCTAATACTTGTTGATGTTAATGTTTTCACATGTTATCGGCTTCAAATAACATTATTCAATATTTCTATATTTTTATCTTGTGTTGAGATTATTGTTAACGTTTTGTCCCTTTTTGTGAACTTTGTTTTGACAAGTGTGTCTTTTATGTTCTTGTTCCTTTTTGTGGGTTATTATTGGGTGGTTTGGGAAAAGGATTTTTAATGTTTCGTCCTTTTCAAGTTCCTTCCAGTATTTTGCAAGACTTTCTTTCAAGTCTTTGGGCTATTCAACAATGAATTCTACCGCCAAATATGTGGCTGTTTAATGGGCTGAAATGCATTGCTGGGATTGCCATGATTGCATTTCATAAACTGGAAGTGGAAATCATCTCTGAATACCAAAATGTGATTCACTTTTGGAAAAGATTCAGAAATGATGTTTTCATAATTGTTACTGGAACACAAAACCAACTGGCAGAGTTCAGCCATAGAATAAACAAAATGCACCCAACATTTAAATTTACAGTTAAGAAATCACCAGAAAAAAATAACATTTCTCGACATCAAAATTTTGAAGGGCCCAAGGCACAAACAAGAAAATATTTTGGATATTAAAACCCACACAAAACGAAATGGAACATTCCAATACCTGCACAGAGAATCATGTTACCCAAATCAAATTTTAAAGGACTAAGTGAAGGTGAAATTCTCAGATACATCTGTACATCAAATTACCCAAACGATTTCAAGGAGATAGTTGATTTCTTTACAAGCAAATTAATTTATAGAGAATACACGGAAAAAGAAATAACTAGAGTTACAAACGAAATCAAACACAGGAGTTGAACTTAACAAAAAGTACAAGAAAAATAAAGAAGCAAACATCAAATAATCTGATCTTCACAACAACATATAGGTGATACATTAAAACAAAAGACTTGAAAGAAAGTCTTGCAAAATATTGGTAGGAACTTGAAAAGGGCGAAACATTAAACACCCCTAAAAATATGGAAATATTGGCTTTATTTTTTTAAGCCAATAACACACGAAAACGACAACAAGAACAAGCATATAAAAATCAAAATATCTGACACCAACTTAGGAAAGACTTGACTTTGCGACTGAGGAGAAACCACACATTTGGGTTTTGAAACATTGATTTCAGGATCACAGCATTCAAAAGACACCACATCCTAGATCCGACTATGTCTCGCCATAGCTTTCCATAAACAAGCAACACACAACTGAAATTTTATCAAACACAAATAATACAACCTTATAATGCAAACAAGGGGATAAAACAGGAAAATAACATCACGGGACATAAATCCTCCCCTTTTATACATCACTATTGACAAAGATTCATACTGGAGCCCACACCACTGCAGTACCACCATAAATAGTCAGATTTGCAATCTCTTTCCCCCTTACACACAATAGATGCTGACCAAATACATAAAATACTCCAGTCACCTACAAGTATCACTATGAGTGGCAAGAGAGTATTATATTATACTCTTCATGACTTTTATTAGACTGCTGATATAGAGAATTTGAGTTTAATATTGTTTGTTAAAACTGATAAAGAAGTTGCCCCTTTAAGTATTCAAATGTGTAGCGTCCGTGACGCTACTGAAATACAGATCACAATAATATGTTGGAAACCAAATGTTCAGTAAATCATTTATTGTTCACTTTATAGTGTTACTAGGACAGTTTTGCATTGTATAGCATTTTCTACCTACCAGTTATCATTGTCTACATACCAGTTATCTCAAGAATTTTTGCCTTCAGTGTTGTATTTCTGATAAAATTTTCTGGTTATTGAAAAAACCAGTACTACAAATATTCTTTATGTCAAACTTCCTTAATAATATGTTTTTGATTTGTTTGTAATCAATTCTTGTCATAAGTTTACTGTTTTTACAGGTTTACTGGTTATTATAAACAATAGTTTGTTTCACACACATATTCCTGAATGTGTAGTGTCCGTGACGCTTTTACCATACTACAAAAATGACTAGAAAACTAACAAAAAATGAGCAAAATTTTGCTGCAAATACTATTTATGTTTTCTAAAGACTTCGACAATTGCAGTAAAAATAATTTAAATGTACTAAATGGCAAATCTGTAAACTAGAGGAATCATAAGCTCATTGGGAGAAAAAAATGAAAAATTCTTTTTTTTCCAAACGAATCATTTTGCAGGAAATCATGCAAAGCTGGGTAAAATCCTGATACATTCGGCTTATTTTCTACAACAGATGTATATATTTCCTGGTTAAACTTTTAAAAAGAATATGTGTACAAATGTTGTATAGTCTACTATGTTATTTCTCCATCAACTCATAATATTTTGTAGTGTCCGTGACGGTGTGTCAACACAATAAAGAACTGGTTGCCATGGAAATATTGAGAAAGTTTGGTTCACAACTTTTCAAGCAAATATGTACCAAACCTTAAGCTTTGTGAATTTAGTAAATGTAGATATGTGTCTACAAGATGAAATTTTGACAAAAGTGAAACACTCTAGAGCACCCTGATTGTGACTGAGCCGTAAGGACAACTCTAATATAAGGCAGTGGAAAGAGTACATAGAAGGGCCCAGAGCACAATAAGTCTTAGTTGTAGAATTGCCATTACAATCCTATATCGATTTTCACGAATCTATGTGCAAAGATTGTTGTAAACATCCCCACTTAAATTCGTTCAATCTGCACATAATTTAGAATGTATTTTATGGCAAAGTTGTTTAGAGATACTGATAAGAGTCCTATGACCATGACTGGAAATTTATTGATAATTTTGGTCCGATTTCTTTGCCTAAATTTTGTGAAATGTCTTAGGAATTTTGTGAATTACCTTACGCTAGTATAAATGCCGTAAGCAAGTGTCATGTGCTTTGGCGAACCTCGGTGTTCTGCGGCAATAGGGGATTGCTCCTTGACTGATTGCGTTAATATCTCCGCTTACTACATCATTCGTGCCAAGTATCATCATTGGAGGCCGTCTACACACGTCAGGGCCTCCAGTTCAACTCTTAACTGATCCTGTGTCATTGAATATGCCACATCATCAATGTCTAGCAGCTTTACCTTACATTGTGGTAATATTTCTTTGTCATAGGAAAGAAAGTCAGAATAGGGAAAAATCCAGTTTGTCTAGACCTCATAACTAAATCATCTGTTTGCATTTAGCAAAGGGGTAATTTTTAAAACACTTTTACAGTTGTATACCGTCGTCATTTTGTACACTGAGCCACTCTATGCGAGTATTCAAATGTTTTTCTTGATATGGTCAGAAAGGAGCGACTGTGTCCCTTAGATGGTTATTACGACAAGTTTTGACATTGAGCCATCAATCAATTGATTCATTGATTGATTGTTTGATTGATTGATTGATTGATTGACGGATTCAAGATTTTACATGGTAGAAAAGCTTACAATCTCAAACCATGGGGGTAAAGTTGATGAACTCACAATATAAAAACGTGCGCTTTATCTGAGTAGC
>LD362155.1:0-53668 GCA_001465055.1 Ptychodera flava
TTTCCCACGGAATGAAAACAAATGTACTTGGGCTGAGGCCCAAGTACAATAATGACAACGACAATTACATAAAATTACACTTATAAAAAAAAGAAATTCTCTTGTACGCGTTTCTTAGACATTAAATTTATGACCAAAACATGCTGTCTTTTAAGTGTTAAAATACAATCATAAACAATAATATATAGGCTAATACTAATCAGGAACACATTGGTCTTGCGCACAGCTATTTTCAAATGGCATATTATGATAAGTGGTCAAAACAAAAGAATGGATGAATGAATGATTTCGTTCAGACCTGTGTTCAATATCACAGGTACATAATTTCATAAATGCACTGCACTGACAAAAATTTTGAATGGCAAAGGTGTAAAATTGAGACAATAAGAGAGAATACGATTCATCCCGAAATGCAAGGTGCTGTTTTCTAATGTTCCTAATAAAAAAGGTTCAAAAGACATATATTGCTCATAATTTCAAAAACTAAAAAGAATGTCTGCTGTACCCTGTGATTAAACTAAATAACACGCCCGAAAGTACTGTCATGATAAGAGATTTTTACATCAAGGTTTCGAAGTCTGGCTTTACTTAGAAGCAACCGGAATCGTGCACTTGCGATATCCTTGGCGATTAATACAAGGAATGTCTGATTGCTTTATCTTCACCGTTCGGTCAACATTTGATATCTCTGAACGACAAAACGACCGCCGCACTAATAAATGTTGCTGCTGTTAGTAAATTTCGTCGTCCATTCAATGCCCATCATCAAATTCCATGTGGTTTTCCAAAACTATACCAGTGAGTTTAATATTTCTTGTATTTCATTTGTGTATGTGGCAGAGCTTTTGCAAAAACAATTTGAAAGATGCAAACACAGACAATTTACGATTATTTTTTGCGATTGTTCTTTTTGGTCAGCTTTGTTTTGAACGAATAATGTTGTTCCAGTGGCGAGGATAACCACGATTATAGACTCACTGGTATAGTTTTGGAAAATCACATGGAATTTGATGATGGACATGGAATGGACGACGAAATTTACTAACAGCAGCAACATTTATTAGCGCGGCGGTCGTTTTGTCGTTCAGAGATACCAAATGTTGACCGAACGGGGAAGATAATTATATACATGCAGTTGTAGTTTTCATATTTTCAAGGGTAGACTGCCCTCTACGGCAAATAGAGTTCCATTCATTAGTGCCTTAGAGGGGGACGGGGTCACAACATTGCCCTGCCTCTTTTCGATCACACCGCCAAACAAGCAGCTGGCAGTTTGGTTTTTCCAACAATTTTATCCTTTTCGTTCATGTAAATTTCTCAGCGATGCCGGGCGCGATTGCATTGAAAGTTAGTACATTTATTATTCCTTTTCACATATATATGCACTCCGATTTTTGTAATGATTCAATCAAAAATGGCTGTGTGACAGCCGTTTTCTTTCCTGTATTCGATATCCATCCACAGGGTCCCCAGGTATGATCCACAGGGGTTTAAGGATGAAATTAATATTAGTGCTGTGTCCATGCATAGGGGCTCATGAGTGCAGATATCTGAGATATGCCTGTGCCAATTCTTTTTAAACTTGGTACAGGGATACTACACTGTAGCATACATATGCATGTCAATTTATATTGGTTTGGCATGCATAATTAGTGCTAGTTTGCATAATTCTGGATGAGAGCACTGTTTTTGGTACAACTGTGCCAAATTTGACGAAACTTTGTGCAGATGATTTTCACAGAGAGTTCTAATATCAGTCAACGACATATGTCAGTATTGCATCAATTAATTGCTATTTTGCATATTTGATGAATTTTTGCAATTAGGGTGATGTCTAGAATATACGGTGATGTCTAGAATATACTGCAGCAGATTTAATGAAACAAATGGTACAAATCTTTAGCACATAGCCCTACAATAGTGTACAAAGATTCTTAGCAGTATCATGTTAATTAATTGCTAATTTGCATATTTCGTTCCTTTTCCTTATTAGTGGGCTATCTCCAGAAATACTTTTAAATTTTTGAAATTTGGAGCAGATGTTTATCCGTAAGCATCATAATACTTTGTGAACACATTAAGGAGTTTCATCGCTTTTTTTACATATTTAATGAACTTTCATAATTATTGTCATATGTCTAATAATGCTGCATTAAATTTATTGAAACATGGTACAGATTTATTTTTCCTTCCTTCCTTCCAGTGGTCAAATACCGTGCAAAGATATGTAGCAGTTTCTTATCAATTAATTGCTTATTTGCATATTTAATGGCTTTTGGTAATTAGGCTGATATTTCAAGAAATAGTTCATCAAATTTCATGAAACTTGGTACAGATGTTGAGCTCAAATTGCTTTAACAGTGAAAAAGACATTTATCAGTGTCAAGTTAATCAATTGGTGATTGTATATGTAATGAACTTTCCTAATTCTAGTGATATATCCACAAATACTGCGTTAATAAACTTGGTACAGATTTTGATCTCATAGTGTTGTTAATACAAATCAATGGCACTTCGTGGTATCATACGTATATATAAATTAATGGGTAGTTTGCATTTACATAATGGATTTTTGTTTTTAGGGTGAATGTCCAAAGTACTGCATCAAACTTTATGAAATGTGGTACCGGTGATAATCTGTCAGTGTTAGGATAGGATGCAACAATGTTTGGCAGCATCCTGTTGATTATATACTATTTGATTCATTTTAATGACAATTATTAGTATGGCAGCTTACAGTAGTCCTCTCAGAGGACTTGTAATTAAACCTTTTCCTGCCAGACAGTATCAATTCCCCATCAGCCAAGTCAGTATAAAGGGGTTTTGAGCCAAAACACGACGTTTTTTCACTCATTTGGCTTAGTCTGTTGTAGCACCTTTAGTCAAATAAAAAAAAAATAAAAAAATAAAAATAAATAAATAAATAAATAAATAAATAAATAAATAAATAAATAAATAAATAAATAAATAAATAAATAAATAAGTATCATCAAGTTAACAGTATTTTTGTTTTCAACAGCCTTCAAATGTACAGTATTATGTTAAAATACACCATATGGAATATGTTGTATTTCATTAATTTTAACCATCTTGACCTGGTGTTGAAATATGGACTTGACAGGAAGGGAGTTAAAGTACCCATTAACAAGAGGGGATTGTGTCATTGTCAATGATTTGTTGAACAGAAAAAGGGAAATTGGTGCTCTGCACTCATATATAGGACAGGCATGGGCCGCTATATATGGGTGCCATTCCTGGTTTGATCCTTCCCTCATTTCTACATAAGCCAAATGGGGGCCACCATACTTAGATTTTTAGCATTGTTGTTTACCAAAATAGTTAAGTTTTCTTGAATTGCGTTAACCAGTTTTGTAATTTCATCAGGTTTACCTTTGCTTCTGGTCATTTTTGGTGGGGCGGCCACACGATGTGTGGCTTGTGGCGTTTTCGAGACCCACACCTTTGTGGTAGATTAATATGTGCCTTTTCTCCAGTGTTTTACTGTTGTGTAAATTTTTCCTCGCCAGTTGACCTTTGACCTGTGACCTCCATTGTTTGGGGTTGTTCTGTAGTTTTCTCTCAAATCTAGAAAACTGGCGAGGAATTTTTCATGCTTTTTCATTTTTCATAATTCATTAAATCGTCAAGGATACTTGGCCTTTCGCTCCATCTCATCATTGTTTTGGTGATTATTTATCTCCCACAAACAGAGCAAAATGACCAGAAGTGGTTTAGTTTAAATGCAGGGATATAAAACCACGATTATAGAGAGATAATCGGATTTATATACATGCAGTTGTAGTTTTCATATTTTCAAGGGTAGACTGCCCTCTACGGCAAATAGAGTTCCATTCATTAGTGCCTAAGAGGGGGTCACAACATTGCCCTGCCTCTTTTCGATCACACCGCCAAACAAGCAGCTGGCAGTTTGGTTTTTCCAACAATTTTATCCTCCGGCCTCCCTCCCTCCAACCTCCATTGCTAGTCATAGGTTGGTGTTGGCGTTTTTGAGGCCCACACCTTTGTGGTAGATTAATATGTGCCTTTTCTCCAGTGTTTTACTGTTGTGTAAATTTTTCCTCGCCAGTTGACCTTTGACCTCCATTGTTTGGGGTTGTTCTGTAGTTTTCTCTCAAATCTAGGAAACTTGCGAGGAATTTTTCATGCTTTCTCATTTTTCATATTTCATTAAAACGTCAAGGATACTTGGCCTTTCGCTCCATTGTTTTGGTGATTATTTATCTCCCACAAACAGAGCAAAATGACCAGAAGTGGTTTAGTTTAAATGCAGGGATATAAAAATATTAATTTGAATCTTTTGAGTCCGCTAGGCATCAGCAAACCGGTTTTTTAATATTATTTTATCAGCATACAATGCCAACTTATATATGTAAAATAACAGTCCCCAGGGACAGTGGTAAAAATAGCATCACTCTATAAAGTAGCTCTTGTGGAATATAAAATGGTGACTGGTCGCACTATCCTATTATTAAGGCGATACCGAAGGATTCCAATTGCTAAGCAACGGTGGCTAAGGGTAATTTCCAAAAGCAATCAAAATGCAAAGTTTTCATGATTTTCTTTGCATAATAAAGATTTACGGAACTATACAATTCCAAAAGACTCAGGTTTGTCAGGCGATTGTCAGTGACGTCTCATATACAAATTTTCACAGCTCTATTTTAAAATGTTCGAGCTCCTACAAATTTGCACCACATTTTCAAAATTTTCAGAATTCAAATGTAACACATGAGCTACCTGTTCAGAGCCCTTAGCATGTATTAGGTTATCCGTTCAAGTACAAATCATTTTGATCAGGAAAAGATCTACTGTGTCGTTTTCTGAAATTTCGAATGGTTTTAAGGAGATAAGCTTATCTCATAAACTGTGCGGAATTTTTAGAAACGCATGCTTATCCATATTCTCAACTATAAGTTCAAAAATCCCACCAAAGTCAGCTAAATTGGCTTACAATTGAGAGAGTTGAAGGCTTTTGAGCATTTTCAAATTATCAGGTATCGGAAATCCATAGAAAATAACGGAACGGTAAGATTTTGTACGTGCAAAAGTGTGCGTTTGGAACGTTGCCAGCGATAGCAACCAACGCGCGCTTTGAATCCTTCGGCATCGCCTTAAACATCACGTTTTGTAGACTGTGGACAGGGATTGACTGACTTTTCTGTTTATTGAAAACTTATTGAAAGGACACAATCTGTAGCGTTTGGCACTGAAGTATGTCGAAATACAAATTATTAGCCATACACATACAGTGCATTGTATATGATATGACATGTAACTTGAAAAATGACTTCTTGTCAGAATTTGGATCCGATTGTCAACAATAGCAGAGACACTGCACTCACTAGAGGTTGTATTGACTAGCTGGTAACTAAAGAGCTCGACTTGATTTTTAAATAGAGCAAGGAGCACTTGTTTACATCAAAATCACTGTAAATACATCAAGTTTCAGATTAGTGCAGACGGTACAGGTTCACTGGCACAAGAGCGGTTTTAGATCATATCTCTATATCAAATATTTATATTCAGAGATGATTTTCGTGTCCGGACGGCGCAATGTTTTTCTTCAACATTAAGGCTAAAGTAAGTAAATTAATTGTATTGCATCAGAGCACGTAGGTCTTTGGAAGTTGTTGAATAAAAAGACCAAGCGATGTTCTGTTGCGCAGAGAAGCCATGATTTACACTACAGCCATATTAGTAATGTTTCATCAAACGAACGAGGACGAAAGCTCTTCAGTCGTGTTTCAAAACATGCCATTTATCAACAGTTTAGTTTCATTTCCATGTAGAAGTGATTTTGGAGTTATATAATTGTTTCAAGTCAGTTTTTTCTTGACGTCATTGGTCTAATTATCACACTAGGATATCTTGTGCTATCGCCTGATAATTGACTTAAATTATCCTCATCTTCCAATCGGAGGAGACTTCCATTCTAACATTACTGTAAATGGCAGACCGTAAACAATACACGTATATCAATGTTATGAAACTGTTGGCAAAAGCAACAGTATATATAACAGAACAACCTTGACAAAAACTCTTTCAGACAAATACATAGTCGCAGTGTGGAAGGAACATAGCCATTACAGACACTCTCCCTTGAGCCTCATGGTTTTGAAGTTTGCCGACAACAGTAAATCGTCAATATCGCTATCAATCTACGACTCATGCCAATGTTTCCTCTTTTCACTGCACGCGACCGATGATACCAAACGAACTTTCAATGTTACTCAAAAATATGGCACAAAAAGAGAAGTATTCCCGCTGCAGAGACCTTTTCAAATCCAAACTGGACTTGTTTGATAAAATAATCCTGCCAAAGTTGGCATTATGATACCTGATTTTCATTTTCATACGTGTCTCTTTGGCAAAGTGATTTAAGAAACGTGGACTGACTTTTTCATATTGCACAGACAGAGCTAAAATGACAGCATCCTTTTCCAAAATGCACGTTTAAGGCGATAATTAATCAGTTTTCATTATAAGCTTGCCACCACTTCTGACTGTCGTGAGGCATGATCATATCAAAAGGGTAAATCACATTTACTACATATTAACACACTTTGTATGTCATCAGCAATGACAATGTTATGTGTTTAATTATGAAATACTTTCTGTACTGTGTTTACGGCTGGTTTGCTGCACCTAGTTTGGCTCGGGCTAATTTCAAATCATGACAGTCCGATACGAATTTAAAAGAATATTTGTTTCCTGTACATACTCTACGACAAAACAAAGCTATCAAATCTGTGTACGCAGAAGAGAGCATTGTGTAATTTTCTTTACGATTCATAATTACACACATTGCAGGTAAGAAGAGAAGAAATATTATGTGAGTCTTACATTTTGTAGTGCATCGTACAAAATACAAAATACGCCATACTCTTTGACTCTGTGCTGTTCGATACTATTATTTTCACATTTTGAGCGCTACAAACATGAAAGTATCTGATCAAGATCGAACTATTGCTATTTCCTGCAGGGTAGATTGAAAAGGATTCCATTCCAAATGACTATTATATTGTACAATAAGAAAAGGCGTGTTACTGCCCTCACATTGAACGCACACACTGAAATATTTTTTATCAAAACACAAAAAACTGCCGAATCAACATTTTTGCGCAGGTTCATTTGTAAAAAATGATTTCATATATGAAAATCTAGCACGGTGACATGACTTTTCCCATTTCAAGTCCATATCAACACGTCTAGAAAATGAATTCATAAAGGATATTTTCTTGCACTTGTACATGCATGCGAAAGTAATCAGTTGATACTGGTTAGTGATAACTATTAAACCAAACAAAACATTAAAATTGGGCCTCACAAGAGTCGTGTGTTGCGGACAGATGAAAAGAAAGAATAAATATATGTGAATACGACGGCGAGCTCAAGTATCTACGCCGTAGAGGACGACATGTTTTTTCACGACATGACAAGGCACGTTAGGGACAAAATTACATAATACAACGCAGACGAACACACATTTTTTGAAAGTTTTTAAGGGTTGAGAATATTCTATAATGTGGTAATTTCAATTTTTACTCATTTTTGAATACTGAGGTATATTCATGCCAATATGTGCGTCTCTGTTATAAATATTTCGTCATCAGAAATATTGTCTCATTTGAAAACGAAAGCAAAAGACATACTGGCTACTGGAATGCTGCATGGTGTCTGTCAACCCACTGATGCTGATTATCATTAACATTGGTAGAAACGATATTCAAGAGAATCAGAAGTTTTCTTTCTTTTGAAATCATTAAGTATTTCAACTTCACTACCGCATGACAATATACAACGAAAAGAAAGACTGACATTTTCTCTGCGTAGCGTATTGCATTTGAATTTTTGGTTACAGACGACCATCTTAAATATATCGTCACATTATTTCACGCCGACAAGAGGCCTGGTAACATATTTGAGTTATAACATGGCTTAAGTGTTCAGAACATCTAATTGCATGGCATTGAATGCATAAACTTGATACGTGTATTCTGCCACGATCACTGATTCTCATTAAAGGAGTTTGATCAGGTAAATATCATAACAATCAGCCTTTTTCAGTATACATTTCAAAATACATTTCAACATTTATCAACGACAGTTTTGGATATTGATCTTCTTTATAGGGATTTATTTTGTTTCCGAAGAGATTAACTGAGTTAACGACGATGATTACTGAGTAACTGAGGATAATGAGTATGATGAGGACAACGATGACGTAAAATTACACTTGCAAAAATGTGAAATTCTCTTGTACCCTTTTCTAAGACATTAAATCGACGACTAAAAAACAAGTGCTGTCTTTACATGTTGAAACACAACCATAAACGATGATCTAATGGCTAAAACTAATCAGGAACACATTGGTCTTGCGCACAGCTATTTACAAATACGGTAACATATTATGAAAAGTAGACAATTCAAAAGAATGGATGAATGAGTGATTCAGATCAGACCTGTGTTTAATTTTACAGGTACATAATTTCATAAACACACTGCACTGACAAATCATTTGACTTGATAAAATGTAAATTTGAGACAATAAGAGAGAATACGATTCATTCTGAAATGCAAGATGCTATTGTCTAATGTTCAAAGCCAAAACGGTTCAAAAGACATATATCATAATTTTCAAAACAAATAATGTCTGCAGTACCCTGTGATTAAACTAAATAACACACCCAAACGTTACACTGCAGCCATATTAGTAATGTTTCACCTAACAAACGAGGACGAAAGCTCTTTAGTCGTGTTTCAAAACATGCCATTTATCAACAGTTTAGTCTCATTTCCATGTAGAAGTGGGTTGGGAGTTATCTGCTTGTTTCAAGTCAGTTTCTCTTCTTGTCATTGGTCTAATTACCACACTACGATATCTTGTGCTATCGCCTGATAACTAGTTTATCCTCATATTCCAGTCGGAGGAGACTTCCATCGTAATCTTACTGTAAATGGCAGGCCGTAAACAATACACGCCAGCCATGTTAGCGTATATCATTATCATGAAACTGTGCAGAAGCAGAAGCACCAGTATAACAGAAGAACCCCCTTCTAGACAAATAAATAGTCCTGGCATGGAAGGAACATAGCCATTACAGACACTCTCCCTTGAGCCCATGGTTTTGAAGTTTGCCGACAACAGTAAATCGTCTCTATCGCTATCAATCTACGACTCATACCAATGGTTCCTCTTTTCACTGCACGCGACCGATGATGCCGAACGAACTTTCAATACTACTCAGAAATATGGCACAAAAAGAGAAGTATTGCCGCTGCAGAGACCTTTTAAAAGTCAAACTGGACTTGTTTGATAAAATAACCCTGCCAAAGTTGGCATTATGATACCTGATTTTCATTTTCATGCGTGCCTCTTTGGCAAAATGGTGGACTGACTATTTAATATTACACAGACAGAGCTAAAATGGCAGCTTTCTTTTCCGAAATGCACGTTTAAGGCGATAATTAACCAGTTTTCATTTTAATGAAATAAGCATTGCCATCACTTCTGACTGTCGTGAGGCATGACCATATCAAAAGGGTAAATCACATTTACTACATAATACCACACATTGTATGTCATCAGCAATGACAATGTAATGTGTTTAATCATGATATACTTTCTGTACTGTGTTTTTATACTTGTTGAATCGTATACACAGTCCTATACGAATTTAAAAAAAAATATGTTTCGTGTGACATACTCTACGACTAAACAAAGCTATCTAATCTGTGTACGCAAAAGAGAAATGTGTGATTTTTGTTACGATTCATATTTGCACACATTGCAGATAAGAAGAGAGGAAATATTATGGAAGAAGTAGAGTTCTTCTGAGTCTTACATTTTGAAGTGCATCGTATAAAAAACGTCATACTCTGTGACCTGTGCTGTTCGATACTCAGGTTCCTATTATTTTTACATTTCCACCCCTACAGACCATGAAGGCATCTGATCAATACTAAACTATTGGTATTTCCTGCAGAGTAGATTTGTAAAAGATTTCATTCCAAATGACTTTTAGATTGTACCATAAGAAAAGGTGTGTTGCTACCCACTCATTAGACGCACACAAAGATATATTTTTATCAGCATTTTTGTGCAGGTTCTTTTGTACAAAAAATTTCATATATAAAAATCTAGCACGGTGACATGACTTTTGAAGATACTTTTTAAAATTATATCCCATTTCAAGTCCATATCAAGATGTCTAGAAACAAACATTATAAAGGATATTTTCTTGCACTTCTACATGAACACGAAATGAGTCAGATGATACTTGTTAGTGATAACTAATATTATATAGGGCTCAGCCCTTGGTGTCGCGCTAGGGGTTAAGATTGACAATGTTATTTGTATTGATTCATGATACAATAGAATTAATTGTTACTTCAAATACATTTGTATGACAACTATGCCCAGTTTCCTTTTGATGAAAGCAGTTCACGTACGTACACGACGTCAAACCCTGCAGCAGTGCAGGTATAGATTTTCTGTAATGTGTAAAAATGTTGGACAAAAATTGGCAATTTTTACCGTGATAACAGCCTATTGTGTTAAACAGGGGACGTATTATGCCATCGTTACCATTGCAATGGTAACCGCACTGCCCACCTTCCACTTGCAAGCTGAAAACTAGAGCGTTCCGTCTAAAAACTGGCAATTTTTGAATCTAGTTATTGACACAGGGGGCGCTTAACTAAACTTCAATCCCAGCATTCTTTGCGTATGCCCCGTTCATATGCACGGACGTATTCTCCCATTTTCACTATCTTTATGCGTGATAATAACGACATTATGTATCAGCGACAAGGTGGATAATAACACTAACTGGCTAAAAAAAGATATATTTTATAAATGGCATGTTATAAAATAATAATTTGCACGTTTTGTATTTGTTTATTCACGAGTACTCAAAAAAAAATGGCGGCGCCCATGAAGGTAGGGTACACTTCCGGTTAGTCGCATAGTATATTATGAATATGCGCATGTGTAGTCAGTAAGCCGCTGGCGCGACTATTAAACCAAACAAAACTGTAAAATTGGGCCTCAAAAGAGTCGTATGTTGCGGACAGATGAAAAGAAAGAAAGAATAAATGTGTGTGATGCGACGGCGAGATCTAATATCTATTCGGTAGTGCACGACATTTTTTTCAGGACATGACGAGGCACGTTCGGGACAAAATTACATAACAGAACGCAGACGAACGAACGGTTTTTTTAAGGTTTTTTTATGGGAGAGAATATTCTATTATGTGGTAATTTCAATTTTTGTTCACATAATAATACTGAGGTATGGTATTCATGCCAATATGTGCGTCTCTGTTATAAATATTTCGTCATCAGAAATATTGTCTCATTTGAAAACGGAAGCAAAAGACATGTTGCCTACTAGAAAGCTGCATTGTGTCTGTCAACCCACTGATGATGATTATAAGCACTGGTAGAAACGATGTTCTAGAGAATCAGAAGATTTCTTTCTTTTGAAACCGTTCAATATTTCAACTTCACTAGCGCATGAAAATACACAACTAAAAGAAAGACTGACATTTTCTCTGCGTTGCGTATTGCATTTGAATTTTTTGGTTACAGACGACTATCGGAAAATCCATCGGCACATTATTTCAAGTAATACAGGAACAAGTAGATCAGTGGCCTGGTAACATATTTGAGGTAGGATAGCGAAATTGCTTATAACAGCTAATCACATAATATGAAATGTATAAAACTTGTTACGTCTATTCTGCCATCACTGAATCTCACCGAAGAAGTTTGATCAGGTAAGTGTCGTAACAATCTGTCTTTTTCCGTATTTCTTAACGTCATGCATACTGCTTTTTTCCCTTAATTAGCAGTTAATTCTTACGGATCAGGTATGATAACGTATGTTCAATTACAGATGGCCATCAGCTGGATGGCATGGTCACGTCCTCAGAATGAGCCAAGATCGCGTGCCAAAGACTGCCTTACGATGGACTCCACCAGAGGTGGCAGGAAGAGGAGGCAGGGTCGGCCTAAAACCACCTGGCGCCGTACGGTGACGGCTGAGCTGAAGGAGATGGGTCTGACCTGAGGCGAGGCACAACATGCAGTAACATAGAGAAAGGTGGAGGCAACTCGTCATCGCCTTATGTTGCTCCCGGGACGAAGAGGACTGAGAGATCAGCCAGCGAGAAATCAGTTTGCCTGCTGTACATCTGTGAGACATTGAATTCCTGCAATCAACTAGCGAGAAATGTTGCCTTGATTTTAGCATGCTGGCGATGAACGATAGCTGGGTAACAGTTGAAGACAATGCGGATTGATTGTGAGGATGCAATTAAAGAGGACTATTGCATTAGGGAGCTGCAGAGATTGTTTTGAAAGACCAAGGCGGGCTTGTTTGAGACAATAATCCAGCAAAAGTTGGCGTGAGACCTAATTTCATTTTCCTTCATACCTCTTTTGTATTTTGGTAATAACGTAGACATCCAATAGGAACTTTAAATAGTACCCGGTTCTTGTAAATGATTCGATGATTCTATGACATGGACTTTTAGTAAGCATAAGTAAAAATTGTACAATTTTTTTACGATTATACCACGCAGACAAATACATGTTTTTGAAAGATTTTGGAGGTGATTGGAAGAGAATATTCTACAATGTATAGGAGGCTGTTTTTGTTGACATCTCCTGCCTGTTAATCACTTGCTGTCAGTGTCTGACTGATGTCTTGAAGACGCGTAAAAACATTCGTATATTTCGATGGAAAAATGTTTTCTTTCCTACCCATACATTTTCAAAGGGGAAAGAGTTATCGCCGGGGAGTCCCCAGCTGCTTTCCATAGATTATCGATACATCTGTGTCATTGGCGGGTCATAATTTGCAGAAGTCGTTTTCAAAAGAAAACTGATATCTGTGCAATTTTGAGAAGCAAAACATTCACAGTCACAATGATTTATGATCTGATATACACTTGCTCGTGCATTCGTTGTTGGCTTTGTCAAGTTGATAGAGTGCATCTGGCAATGTATAGCGTCAACAGATTGGTAACTTACCGTTGCTTACTATGGCACATTACGCAATCAAGCGCATCAGAGCACAGTGATAAAACAGCGTAAGATTATCATGGGAAAAATACATGACACAGTTAAGGAGGAAAAGAAACCTCTACTAAACACAGTTAAGGAGCAAAAGAAACCTCTACTAAACCAATGCTACAATAAGACCAAGACACCAATGGCTGGTAGTATAGAGCTGTACTAGCAATATCATGTTATGACATGTTAAAGTAAAATACCATAAACAATAGCAACATGAAACCTGGTTACCAGTTGACTTACAAATTAAGTTTTTACTGCGCAAAACTTAAGACTATTAAAGTTTTTGAAAAGTGAATCATAAAATCACCACGCAGTTGTTATTATGGGGCTCACGGTGTTTGCTTTGTGGTTTGATATTTGTAAATGTGATATGTTACCCTTGGCAACCATACATTGCTTCATTTGACGATGAAACGAAACTATCGAAACTAGAAGTAAAGTAATCACAGTGCCCTGATAGCACTTCATAAATTTTAAAAATGCAGAAACATATGCATGCTCTCAACACGTTTTCTAACATCAAACTGACGCACTTAATCTTAATATTTTGAATTTACAATACCAGACGACTTTCTTTATAAGTTGAGGTCATGTTTTATGGTCATGATCAAGTTGAGTGTCTTGGTAAACCCTCTGTGGTACAGGTACAAGAGCGATTGTCGATATCATGGCATCAATTTTGTACCCTCATTGACTTGCCGCTGAAGGCACAGCACTTGCAGAATTTTCACGAATTGTGACGACAGAATTATAGTTATCTTTTTAGGTTCTTTTTGTATGTTAAAAATATCAGTTTTGAGACCAGTGATTTCCTTATTTAGTCTTATCTACCTTTTATAGTGTTAATAATTGATTAATTTTTATAACGTGACCATGCAGGGGTATAAATGTAACGATTCAGCTATACTGTATGCATACTTACAGAAAACCCAACACTTCGAGTCTCTTATGTCTTGAACAGCGAACAGTACAGCTGACCGTCTGAGTTAGACTGTAAGTACTACGTTATTCGGTTTTTCAGTACGTGGGGATTAAGTCTTGATCATAGCAAATGGGTGAAATACAATACTGGTGCTGTGAACCTGATGTACCTGCTGCCGAGGAGCAAGTTTTAAAAAAATTAAGAAGACTAGAGTGATAGGCTCTATGTAACTCTTGTAAGTACAATATTGACTGTTTTCGAGGATGTTTTGTTAACCGTTACACTTCAGTATACCATTTTCCCGGATGATCATAACACAGATATCGTTGCGACAATACCGTTTTCAGAAGTCGTGAAACAGCATGTGAAATCAGGAGAGACTATTGCCTCGTTTTGTGGTCTACGTACAGTTGCTGTATTTCTCAACATGGAAGCAACCTGAAAAACCTCTCAAACGTAGATGAAATTTTCTTTTATATACAGTGTTTTGCATGTTTTAATACAATTTAACAGTTTTGAAAGAAATTATACTACTTATTCAACAGAAAAGCGAGTAAGCAATGTGTATTCGCTTACTATCAGTCTTTACTCGAGAGTCCAAATGTTTGGCATAATTGAATAAACTTGCGAAAATGATACATGAGCGGACATGATAGTCAAAAAGTATACTCTACGAAATTTCGACCATTTATCATGAAATATATAATTGAGGATACAACATGGAGAGCTACGTGTACAAAAGATTTCCCGAATCTTAAACTGTGAAAAAAGAGATTGCAAATTTCAAATTGTTTAAGATTATCACTAATATCCTGGCCATATTACAGTGTCCGATATTGCATCCGCAGCGCAATTGCTGTATCATCACCATATATGGACCAACATTTAGGATCTCCGACTCTTGGACAGATACTTTAAAATTGCGACTAATATTATGGTTGGTTCCAGTAAATTCACCACCCATTTAATGGTCATTTCCAAACTACAAAAGTGAGTCCACTATTCTTACCTTGCAATTGGTATGTTGCAGTACTTTTCCAAACAAATCAAAGGATAAAGACATCTAAAATGTGACTATCATGCAATTGTTGAAATAAATCCTGATGTGAAATAAGCGCAAAAACGCTTCCATCAGCTTTCTTTAATAGAGTGAATATAAACACGCGCACTTGAGAATTACTGCTGACGGTTGCGTGGCACACTCGTTCCTATTCCAAGGACGCTGTATAATTACATTTCTCTTCACTTTATGCGTGAGATTTGCTTCGACGTGTTCTCTGGTTTATAGAGTTTATGTTAAAATATACCATTGCAGATGTTCATTAATACGAAGTCACCACATTTAAATAGATTGGTTTATTTTACAACATAGTCAAATAACGGACAAGATTTTAAACAGCAATTTGTATAATTCTTTAGCTGGTAAAGACTCAGAGCGCGATTTTTTAATTCGGCAGAGTATTCTTTGGTGTGTAAGACGTATGTCTGTGTATGTCGTCTCTCACACTCGACTTCTTCAAGAAGAAGATTTGTCAAGCCTTTCAATGTTTCTCCTCCTTTCACTGATACATGCTCGAATTTGGTTTAGATAAAAGTAACCTTATGACATTTATAAGAGCGCAAATTACATGAAAAATTGTAACTTTAGGACGAAAAGGAAAGGTATAAAAGATTCCCAACATCTTGAACTGTAGATACAGGATTTTGAAGTTTCAAATTATTCAAGATATTGACGAATATCCTAGTCATATTACAGCGTCCAATAATGACAAACATATTGCGATTGCTTCAATCGTCATCGTAGGGTGAACGTTTGTAATTTCCGACCAACCAGACTACTGCTTCCGTTACGTTATGTCAGCTGGACAAAGTCGATAAAATTATCGATAATAGTATTGCATTTTCCCGTAAATTTCACCGTCCATTTAATGGCTATCGTCCAATTTAATGCGATTAACAAAACGACACTACATAATATATTGTGATGTTTCATGCACTGCAATATCGAAGGATACTAATCTGTAAAATGTGAACACACTATTTCTCAAGCAAAACAACAGCTTTATGGTGACATTTTCAGGAACAATTCTAGAAATTCTTCTAGTACTTGGTGTACTGTTCTGACCGTTTCAAATGAGCTAATTTGATATATATTAGATATTTACTTGCGATTTGACTGAATCTAGTATCGTCTAGTATCGAAGCTAGAGTCAGTCCTTGGAAATCGGGTTTGGGCAGAACTGTGAGGCGGTGAAATCTCAGATATATATCATATATTTACTTGCGATTGGACAGAATCTAATATCGTCTAGTATCGAAGCTAGATTCAGTCCTTGGAAGTCGAGTTTCGCCAGAACAGTGAGGTGGTGGAATCTCCGATATATATCGGATATTTACCCGCGATTTGGCAGAATCTAGTATTATCTAGTATCTAAGCTAGAGTCAGTCCTTGGAAGTCGGGTTTTGCCAGAACTGTATGCTGGTAAAATATCCGATATATATCGGATATTTACGCGCAATTTGACTGAATCTAGTATAATCTAGTATCGAAGCTAGAGTCAGTCCTTGGAAGTCGGGTTTGGGCAGAACTGTGAGGCGGTGAAATCTCCGATATATATCAGATATTTACTTGCGATTGGACAGAATCTAATATCGTCTAGTATCGAAGCTAGATTCAGTCCTTGGAAGTCGAGTTTTGCCAGAACAGTGAAGTGGTGAAATCTCCGATATATATCGAATATTTACTTGCGGTTTGACTGAATCTAGTATCGTCTAGTATCGAAGCTAGAGTCAGTCCTTGGAAGTAGGTTTTGGCCAGAACTGTGAAGTGGTAAAATCTCCGATATAGATCGGATATTTACTTGTGGTTTGAATGAATGTAGTATTGTCTAGTATCGAAGCTAGAGTCAGTCCTTGGAAGTCGGGTTTGGGCAGAACCGTGAGGCGGTAAAATCTCCGATATATATTGGATATTTACTTGCGGTTTGAATGAATGTAGTATCGTCTAGTATCGAAGCTAGAGTCAGTCCGTGGAAATCGGGTTTGGCCAGAACTGTGAAGTGGTGAAATCTCCGATATATATCGGATATTTACTTGCGGTTTGACTGAATCTAGTATCGTCTAGTATCGAAGCTAGAGTCAGTCCTTGGAAGTCGGGTGTGGCCAGAACTGTGAGGTGGTGAAATCTCCGATATAGATCGGATATTTACTTGCGGTTTGAATGAATGTAGTATTGTCTAGTATCGAAGCTAGAGTCAGTCCTTGGAAGTCGGGTTTGGCCAAAACTCTTGAGGTTGTTAATTAAATCTCCGATATATATCGGATATTTAGGCACGCTTTGATTGAATCTAGTATCGTCTAGTATTGATATTAGAGTCCCGAAATCGTCGATAAATATCGTGGAAATATGGGAGATTTTACAGATCCAGCGTGCTTAGACAAAAGGCAAGTAGTTCTAGTTTCGTCTAGTATCGATATTACTGAGAGTCCCCTAGTCACCGATAAATATCGGGTAAATATCGGAGATTTCACAGATCCAGCGTGCCGAGGCACGAGGCAAGTCTTTCTAGTATCGTCTGGTATCAATATTAGAGTTCCGAATTCGCCGATAAATATGGGGTAAATATCGGAGATTTCACAGATCCGCCGTTCCGAGGCACGAGGCAAGTGATTCTAGCATCGTCTGCTAGTCATTCTATAGTATCCACTATCGGGTTTGGCCAGAACTGTGAGGTGGTGGATTCTCCGATATAATATATTTATCGTATATTTACTTGCGATTTGACATAATCTAGTATCGTCTAGTATCCAAGCTAGAGTCAGTTGTTGGAAGTCGAGTTTGGCCAGAACTGTGAGGTGGTGAAATATCGGATATTTACGCACGATTTGACTGAATCTAGTATCGTCTAGTATCGATATTAGAGTCAACAAATCGCCGATAAATATCGTGTATATATCGAAGATTTCACAGATCCGGCGTGCTGAGGGACGAGGCAAGTCATGCAAGTATCATCTAGTATCGATATTAGAGTCCCCAAATCGCCGATAAATATCGGGTAAATGTCGGAGATTTCACAGATCCGGCGTGCCGAGGCACTGGGCAAGTCATTCTAGTATCGTCTAGTATCGATATTAGAGTCCCGAAATCGCGGAAAAATATCGGGTAAATATCGGAGATTTCACAGATTTGTCTTCCCATGGGACAACCGCAGTTCATTCTAGTATCGATACTAGTCCCGAAATCGTCGATATGTCAAACTTCGATACTAGATTGTAAATATCCGATATATTTAAAAATTGTGCAAAGTCACGTCGTCATGGCCATTTTGGCATGATTTTTACGGAGCAATCGAGCGTGATGCCACCCAACTCCAATTTTGGCAGTAAGGTGCGGAAATGTGTTTTATCGTTTTTAGAAAGTTTAGCTAGAAGTTTAGAAAGCTAAAATAGAATTGTCTAAATCTAAATCTTAACTCCAGCTAAATTAGAAAGTTTAGAACGCTATTTAGTTCCAGGCTAAATATCGTAATTATCGGATATATCACTTGAAAGAATTTTTGACTCCTCAGAGCCGAGCTAAACTCCAGCTAAATTAGAAAGTTTAGAACGCTCTAGATCGGGCTAAATAATTATCGTTATTATTGGATATGTCGCCGGAAAAAAATTTGGACTCCTCGGGGCCGAGCTAAACTATAGCTAAATTAGAAAGTTTAGAACGCTTTCTAGATCGGGCTAAATATCGTAATTTAGCTGTGTATAGCTGTGTTTTATCGTGTTTAGCTTATTTAGCTCCCATTGACAATACAGGAACACGGTGAGAGACACAATTCCGCAGCTAACTCCTTTTAGTTCTAATCACGTTTTGAGGCAGTGATTGCCTGATGATTAGTATACTTTGATTGTAATTTCAATTAACTTTACATGACTGACGCTATGGACTGACTAACGCTCGACAACAGACATACTTCCTTATTATTTTAATGTTAACAGACTGAGTTTTTGTTGTACTACAACGGAGGGCTCTTGCATGTAGGCAAGGTTGTTGCCCTGTTGGTAGGACTCAATAGTAGGGAGTGGAATTTTCGGGGGACAAAAAAGGACGGGAAAGGGGGAGTGTCGTAGAGCGAGGTGACGTTTCTATGACGACATATGCAGTGCGCATGCCTCAATTGGACTTCTTGTCGGTGTCTAGGCGTGTGAGGAGTGCTGGAACCGGCATGGCTTGCAGTTCCTGTGATCCCTGGTGAACTTCGCTCGGACTGTTGAGTTCTATCGACTGAGATCCCCGCGAAGGGTGGCCGTGAGTGATCGGAGGCTGGATCGACTGGGCCTGTGCGTGGCGGAGGCACTGGTGAAGCTTGGAACCGGAGGCAATCCGGACAACGCTGACGAACCCGGTCATTTCTTGTCTGGTGAATCGGATCAGGGGTGCCCGTTCGGCTGGGAAATTCCACGACAATATATTATTCTCAAAGTCTTGAGGTGAACCCATGTCTCTTGTGTACGTTAGGCATTAAAGTGGCACTCCCATTTGGTAACATTTTTTAAACACGTTTGTTTAATCCCAACGGTTGGTATAATAATAATAATAATAATAATATTTTTATTGCTTGCTTGTAAATATAGGATCAACATCACATTTGTGGCAATAAAAGTGTGATACAAAAATAAGTTAAAATTTTCTTCAATAGAGATAAAGTAATACAGTATAATAATAGTAGCTAATAATAAATATAACTAGGTATTTCTTTGTTTATATAAAGTAACAATATAATCTGCAAGTTGTTCATTAAAAGATAACTCATGTTTTGTAAGTAGAGAAATAAGCTGATTTTCAGTATCGTCGTTTGGAAAATTGATTTTACTGAAAAAGTTCTTTCTTTGGACTTTGTATTTCTGACAGACTAATAAAAAGTGTGTTTCATCTTCAATACTGTTGGTGTTACACTGATTGCAGTATCTTTCAGTAATTGGGGTTTTTCGAACAGTGTGTCTCCCTTTTTCGATTGCTAGATCATGATTGGTGAGTAATTTTCTTTTCTCACCTTGTAACTGTGTTAAGTAGGGTTCTAATCTAAAATTACGTTTTATTTTGGCATACATTCTTAGTTTACTATTTTCATCAGTGATCAAATTTTTCCAAAAGACTTCATAATTGTTTGTTAAATTTGTTTTCATTAATCCAGTTATAACTTTGTGGTGTTTAAGTGGTGGGGCTTTATCCAGGAGAAAGTCCATTCCATTGTCTTTAATTAAACCAGGATCTATTGTTAGTGTTGTTTACCATTTGCTCCAGAAAAGCTTCTTAAGCAAGATTACAATGTGGCAGTTGTACGATACGAAGCCAGTGTTTAACAATATTAAGTTTGATCTCAAGTAGAAGTGGGAATTGTCCTAGTTCACCCCTCACAGCGGCATTACAAGCTTGTCTATTACACTGTAAAATGTTCTCACAAAATTTGAGGTGAGTTTTTTCAATTGCTGATTTATCCCACTTCTTGTAATCCATGAAATCTTGTCCCCGAATCTCTGAGCCATACAGTAAAATAGGTTTAATGAAAACATTGAATAGATGTAGTGAAAATTTTATCTTTTTGTTGTGCAATAAAACCCTTTTTAAACTATACAAAGATTTTGCTGCTTTATCAGCCAAATTTGTATTTGATGTGGCGATTGCACGCGGATGGCGAGATATCGATAAAAACATACTATTTCTCGAGCGTATTTTTCACATCCCGAAGTTTTACGATCGTTTCTGATTATGACCCGAAATCCCCCAAAGGTTTGTTGTGTGCTGATTGACAACATTCTCGGCAGTCCATAATAAGTTCGAACGACGCAATTAATTTACCTCTGTGACTTTATATACAGCATTATGCCTTTTATTCCAGGTAAGTTTTTTAAACTTCTCCCTAGCGTGTCAATAGCCAGATTTTGACTATTGACAGGCGCGGTGTTCAGGCAACATCGTGCAAGGTTATAACTTGTGTAATACTAAAAAATGCGGCGACTTAGTCCATGTTTCAGTGAAAAAGGCTTTGTAAAACATTCTAACAAGCATCGAGCAGTTTCTTTCAATAAAATATGGTGAATTTTGGCGAAAAACGTCCCGCGTGTCAATAGCCATTTTTTGTCTATTGACAGGCGCCTGTCAATAGCCGGATTGGCAGGCGCCTGTCAATAGCCACGGTCTTTTTTTAAAACTTCTCCTTAGTTTTTGTCGCTTTCATTATCCACAATTAGTTGTATTATATTTTTAAGCAATACCACATAGATATCAGTTTTTTACGTGTTAAATACTTACCGCCTCCGATGACTACATTTTGTCGTCTGCCAGTGCTGAGACAGCCTGTCGACAGAAACTAAGTTTTGTTTCGTAATTTTTTTTCCAATTTGAATATGCAAGAAAATATACAGTTCAGATTGATATCACTGATATCATCTCCTTCCGCGTCAAGGTAGTTTTTGCCATATCCAGTTTCAAAATGCTAAAATCCTGTAAATGTTCATTGCCACTGTATTGCATTTCATTGTCGACGGCTACCGTGCAGTGCGCTCTTAGCAAGGCAAAGATGTGTTTTACTTAGATGTGCCGACCGCGATTATCCAGGTTGTTTCCGTGATGAATTTTTTTTTCAAGTCAAATGTACTCTAAATATTTAGACAGTTTTCCTGCAGAAAGGGTTAATCTGTGTGCGACCAGAATTGAGTCACAGACCATCGATGCATCGATTCGGGTAAGAATGCCCAGGCGCTCCCGATAGTTTTCCCAGCGGCTATACTAGTCACCTATGAATCAGCAAACTTTGTTTTTCATTTTTTTTGCCGAGTTTGTGAGATTCGGCTTTTTCCACGGGGCATGACCGACACCGATGTGACTGGTACTATGGCGTACAGCAGCGTCAGCGTAGATCCGTACTCCCTAGCTTACTTGACAATGGACCCCAGTGCCGAACGTTCGATGTTCGGAAGCTGAATTAAGGTGGGCAATCGGAATTCAAATTTAACTTTTTGGAGAACATGTTTATATCGATATCTCGCGATCCGCGCGCAGTCGCCACGTCATATCGACCGTTGGCATTAATAAAATGTGTTTAAAAAATGTTACCAAGTGGGAGTGCCACTTTAATTATTCTGTTTATATATTATCATTTTCAGGAATAGTGCCTTAGAAAGTACTGGTTAAGATCTGAAACATGCCTTACGAACAAGAAACATTTTTTCCGTGGAGTAGACATTTCAATAATATACCTACATAGAATAAATTTCATTGTAGGGATAAAGTCAGAGTCAAAGTAAAAGTCTACAGGCCTCGCGATCAGAAACAAACTCAAGAGTTCACTTTTCTGTCAATATTTTTGATTGATGTATTTTCCCTATGGTATTAATTATTTATAGACATTGAATGAGAACAATCGAGTACGGAATATCCCATGGTATGATCTTATTTAATCTCAAGAAGCAATCAAAGACTGGTGGGAAAATTACCACTTGATTACCATAGTAATTATGTAAGAGAGAGTGGAACTATTTGGGGATGATTGGATGGTGAAGTAATGTCGATTTAAAATGTGATCTCATCTTCTTTTCTTTCTATATTACACACGTGTTTTTATGAGTAATATGTATTATTGCAGCATTAAACTATCTGGCACCTAAAACCTTTGAGAAATTTAAAGCTTATGAAAATTCAATTATCCCAAATTAGTTCCAATCGTCTTTAGTTTAGAAAAGATATATAACTCAAAGTGGTAGCGAATGTACAAGACGGATCAAAATTTTAGACGTCATCTTAAATAAAGGTCTAAGGTTGTGCTACAATGAGCATCTTGGTGTGTTAGCTTCAGTTTCTGAAAGTATTGCGATCCAGACCTGGACCTCAAGTCGTAACTCCCTACGAGCGCGACAAATTGGACAATGCGAGACAAAAGAAATCAATATCTCTGAATATAAAGTAAGCGAGGCCAACTTCACACATCGGTTCTACCTTCATTAGTGATACGGTATAGTGAGTAGTTCGAAGTGGTTTTATGATAACGGGAACCATGACGAGAGACATCGGTGAATCGACAGTGCTTTGACACTGGTCATGTAATCTGGGTCCAGGTAAAACCGGTTTTATGTATGAGTTAATTGTCTTAACGGTGTTTCGGAACTAAAAGTGAGGTCCCTTCATCAGTCGCTCTGTTGTTATGTATCCCTTCCGATTGATTTTGTGATAGTCATCTTGTCTCGAAGAGGGGAAACAAGATTAGTTATTGAGAGAGTTAGTGACTGTTGACTGACTCCGATAGTATAGTACGCCATCCAGTGTCCAGTGTCATTTAATTGGCCCAATATCAACTGGAGTTCTGATCTCTATGAGTTTGGTTAAAGGGCATATTTTGGGCGTGACTAGTATTAGTTGAGTTAAAAGTAAATGCTGTACTAATTTGCCAACGATTACTTTGTTTTAGGCACTTACCTCGATTACTCGAACTTTTGGTTTTGTGTTACGTTTTCTGCATTGTCATAGATTTCGCGTCAATACTACTGCCTGCTTTCCGGTGTTTGAAAAGCATGTTCTGAAAGCCTGTTTCGAGAAATACCACATTTAATTTCTCTGTTTATACCCTTTCCACGGTTTCATACTTCTGTTAACAATAATTGAATTAAATAGCAGTTTGAGCAATATTGGCAAAGTATGTTAGGATATCGACAGAAAACTTACTCCTTCACATGAAAGTTAAGTAACGAGCTATGATTTTATAAGAAGGATTTGCTTTACTTGCTTGTTTTGTTGAAGTAAGACTAGTTGACGCTATTTAATTCTTGGAGATTAGTTCACTGTCATGCGGAGTACCTTTGCTGTCTATTGCAGTCCGCAGTGAAAGTAATACTTAAGTTTAAATTTTCCGACAGGCTGAAATATTTGTTTAACTTACAATATAACATGTGAAAGTTACGTTTCATACTGCTGCAGATGTGTAAAATAAGGTGAAAAGTTAGCAGAAGAAAATGTTACCCCTTTCAAAAAAGCAGGGACGAGTATCTGGCCGTGTGAGGTCACAATCACAATGACAAACCGTCATCTATTACAACAGCAGTGAAGTCACGTCTGACCGTGAAAGCAATATGAAAAATCTCCATATCTATAATTGAACTACAAACGCAGCTGAAATTTACTTTTAGATACAATGCTTTGCGCGATTTTATGAAACTCAAAACGGTTTTGAAAGAATTTATATTTCTTATCGATTTCGTTATAAAAGCACGAGTATTCTGTGCGCATTTCCCTAGCATTTAGATTTAGTTTTCGAAGAGCCTGATTTTTGCATTATTATTAAAACTTACGGGATGAAAAATGAGCGGACGTGATATAGGTATGCATGGAGCACATCTAAAATCACGAATATCCTAGCCACACTACAGCGTCCGATAGAGTCTGTATCGTGGGGTCAAGATTTGTGATTTTCGACCAACAAAAAACTGCTTCAGTCGCATCAACTCGTCTATACAAAGTTGATAATTACCCCTAACACTATTGCAGGTTTTCGAAAATTTCACCATCCATTTGATGGCCCGTCAAATTTCGTGTGATTTTAGCAAACCACTACATGCATTGCAATATTTAATATTGTCATACCTTTCCGAACAAATCGAAGGATGTAAATATTTAAAATATTTCTGTCTATGGTGCAAATAATGAAATAAATCGTGACCTTACAAATAAATTGATGTTTAAGAGAGAGAAATACTTAAATGAGACTGGAAGTTGAGTTACAAACACTTCAACATTCCATGGAGACTGTAAATTTCTTCTATTTACGCGTGATATTTGCACTTCCACTGCACGCTGTAGTTTGGCTATTCGTGATAGAATTGGATAATAATTTGAAACTTCCAAACCCTGATTTCATATATTCTGGCAGTAGCTTGCAGGGTTTGTGTCAATTGATGCACCATATGTCTCCATCATACGACGCCGTTATGTCATAAATTTCGATAAGACTAGTTTGCATATAATATGATCAGAGCAAACCTGTTGAACAGCTTGACAAAAATATTAGTATTGATTAGCCTGAATTCGTCATAATTTCTATCACAGACAAGGAGAAAAATAGTTTACCGAGACGATCAAGACACATGACGGCGTGCCGCGTTTCTAGTCTGTTTTTTCTCCTTGTCAGTGTTTCTATCAAAATACTGTAGGTCATAAAAACTTCAGAGCCCGAGTATTGGAGCAGGCACAGCATTCTTATGTATGTCGACATTCGTCGGTGTCTACCCTCTATCAAGCTCCTTGCAGTCCTTCAAGAAGCAGATCGGCCTTCCTTCCAAAGAATCCATGGCCTCAATGGTGATTGATAGTACCAACCGCAATATGTACTACATAAGACGTGTTGTTACCAAGGAACTACAGAATAGCAATTTAGAAGATTAATGTTGTCAGAAAATGCTTGCTATTTTAATAACTGGTACTATGATCATTTAAATCAAATAGACTGTAAAATAATAATTTTATGGGCAAATTTGTTAAACGTCAGTGTACGAAAGCTTTACAGCTGTATAATCATTATACAAACCATACATAAAGATGTCTCACCGTCTCCCTGTCAATATATCAACATAGTATAAACCTTCACAAATTAACCTCCATTTTTCTCAAACTGACAAACACACCCCACTTGATGATCATTTCAAAAAACAGCATTTGAAAAACTTTATGTCGCTCTCGAAAGTGTTGTTCCACATCACTACTTGTTTTAACAATAGCGATCAACCAAGTGTGTTCCAAAGACGATAATATAAATATTAAGTGTCACTTAAGGTGATGCAACCTTTTGAACCAATAATGCGGTTGCAAACTTTTGAAGCCAATATTGTCGCCTGTGCATGTAGCAAAGCAGATCCGCGTTCTGTCCTCGATAGGTGAACAGGCACACAATGTGTGAGTTTGAAAAGTATATAACTTTGAAGAAAATGCACACTGACAATCAGAATTCGAGACTTGGAACGTCACGTTTGCCATCTCGTAATAAAGGTCTAAAGTAGTGCCTACACTGTAAAGTTAAATTTTCAAGGATAGAACACCAATTAAACGCCTTTTTGTAACACTTTTTGAACGCGTCCAGACGTTCAGAAATTTAACACTTATGTGTTCAACCAACGTTCAAATTTTGAACACACGTGTGCAGATTTTGAACGCTACGTGTTTATCAGACATTATATTGAACACCATGGTGTTCCATATCTGAACACACATTGCACACGTTTGCCATCTCGTAATAAAGGTCTAAAGTAGTGCCTACACTGTAAAGTTAAATTTTCAAGGATAGAACACCAATTAAACGCCTTTTTGTAACACTTTTTGAACGCGTCCAGACGTTCAGAAATTTAACACTTATGTGTTCAACCAACGTTCAAATTTTGAACACACGTGTGCAGATTTTGAACGCTACGTGTTCATCAGACATTATATTGAACACCATGGTGTTCCATATCTGAACACACATTGCACATGAAATGTGTTCAAAGAATTGAACGCATTTACGCGTTCAAAGGGCTGTAACACTTTTTGAACGCATGGACGCCGTTCAACGATAAGTGTGTTAAAGGCTAGAACACATGATGCGCGCTTGTTGAACACCTTTAATTTTTGGCGTTCAGGAGGTGTCCAAGCCTTGAAATAACATTACAGACCACTGATATTCAGTAAAATTATTTTATTCTAGAAACAAAAAAACATTGCTAGAGTAAAATACAATAATTTACTGTAAAATGGGCAACTAAACATTGCAACTTTGTATGTAAAGTTTGTCAGAGGAAAATACCAACGGTGTTAACACCCTCCTATCAAATACATAAGCAATAAAAAATCCCCATAAACACTGTAGATCGTTTTAAAAATATGAACAAAGTCATGACAAAACAGGTTTTACTTAAATATTGTGGATAACGTTTTATGTTGTTTTAAACGTACAAAAAATCATCTGAAAAAGCTCAAAATTTGGCTTACTTATTGTGTTGAAAAAACGTACATGTATGAAATGCATACTCCATTTTTGTCAGATGGTTTCTTATAGACATTTCCGTTTGTATTGACAATTGTAAATTTTGAAGAAAAAACAGTTAGTCAAGGCTTCTCCAGTGAACATGGTATATAGTTGTCCACACTAAAGTAAACACATGTCAGTATGTCAAAGTGTCACAGTAAGGCAAAACATGCAGAAAGTGGGGAAAGTGGGTCCTTGGCAGGGTAAAACCTATTTCCTTTTCCAACCAAGTCCTTAAGGTAATATGCACCTCGAAAGTGAAAGACTTAAACTTTTGCTCAAACTTTCCTCAGTGAAACTTTCAACCATTCTCTTACCAAATCAAGAATAAAAATCAGGGGTCACCGTGCAATCTTTTGTACTAGAGAGACAAATAACTTGCCATTTCTCGATATTTGAAATCCAAAATGGCCACCATCCCTGTGTTAATTCTATGAGAAAAATAAAATTTTCGATTTTCGAAAAACTAAGAAGGTAAAAACTTTTCTTTCGCAAAGAGCTTCAAAATGAGCCCCCACAAGTGGTAGGTCAGAAGAAAATTAATAAAATTTGAAGGCCTGAATTTTCTGTCCCCAAGGTGCGTTCTATACCTTAATAAACAAAAAAAGGTTGTTTGTTTGTAATATCTTTAAATAAACACTGAAATATATCGGTGACATTTCAAAAATCTACTTATCAGAAATTAAAAACATATTCGTAAAGACTTTTCAAATTCTTAAAGTAAAAAATGTAGATTTCATCGTAACTTGAATATATCACAACCTGGTAATTTCTAATAACTTATAAATGTCTGAAATGTCTTTAATGTCTTAAAAATGCAAAGTTGCAAATTTCTGCATAATTTGAGCAATCTGAAAGAGACTATCAGTAGAGATCTATGTCCTAAATATCAAAGCTGTTAAATTAGCAGTTTTGAAAATGTTTTAAAGATTTTTTGACCAAAAATGACAAAAATTGCCATGAAATATAAAAAATTTGAATTTTTCATCACAACCAGCACAAATTTGACCAAGGTCATTCATAGGGACATGTTTACCAAATATTGAAGGCGTCAGTAAAAGAGAAGAAAATTTTTGCCAAAAAATAGCAAAAATTGGCGTCAAAAATTAAATTTGCATATTTTATCATAATTTGAACATATCTGATTTGGGTAACCCCTGGGGACCTTTAATCCAAACATTAAAGGATTCGTACAGGCTGTTATGAAGAAAAGCCTTGGGATGTACAAATTTGAGGACGATGCTAAACATCCACCTATTAAGCTGACAGCAAAGCTAAAAACCAGTTGCCAACAACAAGAGACGTCTTGAGCTACAATACAAAATAATCTTAGGTTTAGTAGCAGGCTATGATCAACAAAATGTTACAGGGGCATAAGTTTTCAAAGACGTGAAGTCTCCTTCATCAGATGCAAGGGGAATGAAAAATTTAAGCACAAAGTGACAGAAAATTCAGAGTGAAAATTTCAGAAAATTCTGTAATTCAGATTTGACACTTTTTACTCCGAATTTTCTGTCGCCTTCAGCTTTAATTTTTCATTCCACCCTCGCACCTGATAAGAAAGACTACACGTCTGTGAGAGCTTATTGTCCGGCAACATTTAGTTGATCATAGCATGCTACCAAACCTTAGTTTAATTCAGAAAAAAATACAGATACTTATCAAAATTCAGTTACTGACCCTTGGAAGTTTAAATCTACATTGGAGATGAACTGAGGTTCTCAAGCTTGTTTTCAGACAGCTACCTGTACACTCATCTTCTTTGTTTTCTATACCACCAGCTTCTGTAACAACTCTTCGATTTTCAGTTAAATCCAACTTTTTACATCCTGAAAATAATGCAACAACAGGTAATATGGCGAGATGAGACTTTAAATGAATGACAAGGGGAGACTTTCATATACAGTGCCTCTTTTCAATACTGTTACAAAATATTGGCTTCTTCTTGTCATCAAGTGATAGAAATAAAAAAGCCAAACTCTCATATGCTGAAACAATACATTGTATACTCTACGATGTTTAATTGATGTTTTACATGCGATTGTGTCTACTAAAAAGACATGTGTCAGCTGTGATTACTGGGGTGATTACGCAGCGGTACAATGCAAGGCGTATCGATCGCGCTCAGGTCAAGGGTTATCGCTACAGTTGTGTTGCGATGACCCGTGACCCAAGTGAGATCGATCGATAGGCCATGGCCAAAAGTACCACTGCGTATTCACAGCTAGTTGTTTGTGTACCAGCCACTGAAAAAAGGGTTCTTCACGTATACGTAGTTAAGCTATTTCAAAGTGCAATACAATTAATTTCGAAGGATAATAATACAGATGCTTCAAAATCTAATACCTTTTACTATTTTGGAGAGAAAACTTACCCTTTCTGGTCTTGAATCCGCACGATCACGACATCAGGGTGCGCTTACAAGAAAAATGTTAAAATTAAAACGTTCATGGTGGTTTTCTGATTTTCTTTTCAAATTTTCAAAATTTCAACCCGTAATAAACGTGTAAAATTATTTTTTATACTTCCTTTTTTAGAAAAAACATGCTTTCAGCAATTTTAGACCGGAGATATTTTTTCACAGAGTGTGAAATTCGTTACACCAAAGTCCGTGCACGTTTGCCGGACAGCGAGGCAGTAGTAAATTTAATATAGCCATTGTAAAGTAAAAAAACACAAAAGATTGTTAATTGTTTCACAGTATTGTAAAATTTCTGTGATGCTGAGTTTTTGAACACTTCAAGGAGATGGTTGTTAACACTACGTGTTCAGGTTTAGAACATCATTGTTAATAATATGAACACTAGTGTTAACAATATGAACACCAGCCTTTCAAATTTGAACACCGACATGTACATTTTGAACGCGTAAAGACGCGTCTAGCGTCCACTATTTTTACAGTGTATACAGTCAATATCTTGGAGTATCAGCTTCAGTTACTGAGAGCAATACGATCAAGACCGGTACCTCTACTCGCATTCCAAAACTATGAGCGCAACAATACACATGGGCAAATTTTCGCATGACTGGTTGCCTGAACTAAATAAAAATTAATGAACGAACATTGTCGTTTTTCGCATGAAATGTAGTATTCTTCTGTTGATTTCAAAATAGTGAAGACGACGATGATGGTGATGATGATGATGATGATGATGATGATGATGCGAATAAGGGACCCGGTATGGCTAAGAAGACAAAAACTGTGTGATGTATATTCATTGAATTGTAAGGGAGTTGAGATTGGACAGCAGTTCGTGACTTACAATAATCTGCTTACCACAGCAGAGATAAGCCAGAGCATTATTTGTGCATCGCAGTAACTTTAACTTTTTGTCAGTAACTTTCACTAACTGAACGAGTACAATTCATTGCAGAAGCCAGGAAAATGCAATTTTATCAGTTTTAGGAAATCCTACAGCATTTGCTAATATTACTGGCTCCTCTTTACACCAAGGAACCAAAATGAAATTGTAAATTGAAAACAATACAGCTTACAGATATGCAATTATGCTGCTCAATTTATTTGAATATTGCTCATAGGTTGTGCTCTTTCAGCTGGTAGAAAAGCTATGGCCTCCTCACAAATGAAAGAATTTTAGAATAGTTACAAACTTAATGAAAATGATTTTCATTGTCGTAACTTATACACATGAACATTAGGATGATGGAAACCCTTACAATGGTTTACAGAATTGTTTTGTCAAATAAAATGCTTTGTCCATTGTTTGAAGTGAATCAATTTATTTAAAAATCCGACTGAGATCTGAAAACTTTGCACGAGTCCTCCCTCTGTTACTGTCTGTTTTGTGGTTTTAGTTGCTGAAGTTTAGTTCTCAACATGTGATCATAAAAGCAATCGAAGAAAACTTGCAAACTCGACTAAAATTTCCTTTTACGTACAATGCTTTGCAAAGATTGACATTAACACAGTCTTAAAATATATTCTATCATTTATTCAACATAAAGTGAGTAATCTTAGTGTATTTACCGGGCAATTTGTTTTCGGCGTGCGCCGATATTTTGCATCATTGACAACTTACACCTGCGGAAATGAGTCATGAGTGGACGTCATAGTCAATCTGCATGCATTTCCCTCATCGAAATTTTGACATATTAATTATAAATTTTGGACACAATGGAAAGGTATAGAACATTCCCCACCTTTTGAACTGTATAAACATAAACGATAATTTCTCAATTTCAAAGACATTCCCCACCTTTTGAACTGTATAAACATAAACGATAATTTCTCAATTTCAAAGTATTTAAGATTATCACGAATATACTGGCCACGCTACAGTGTCCAACTATGAAATTCGTACTTCCATTGCTTTGGACGTCACCTTTGGTCAACATTTGGGCGTCTCCGACCGACCAAAATACTGCTTCCATCACCTCACTCTGTCTAGACAGAAGTGATAAAACTACCGCTAATATTGTTGCAGGTTTCAGTAAATTTCGCAGTCCATTTTAACACTAATTGACAAAATTTATATAATTTCGCAAAACCACATCAGTGAGTGTACTTAATTCTTGCGTTACAAATTTTTATGTCGCAACGTTTTTCCGAGCAACTTGAATGATGCAAATATTTAAACTAGCACCGTCAAGTGAGCAACTGTCGAAATAAATCGTGATATGAAATGAGCGAAAACAAGTTTTTGGGTCGGCATTTTTAAGAGAGTGGATATATCAGTATACTTGATAATAGAGAGGGAAAGATGATTGACAAACCCGTTTGGATTTAAAGGATACTGTACGATTATATGTCTTCGATTTACGTGAGTTTTGCACCGACTTGTCTGTCTGGTTTACAGAGTTTATGATGGTTGGTGCACCGTAAATCTGTTTTCAATACTACGTCATCATGTCATAAATTTAAATCGATTGATTTGCTTTACAATATGGTCACAGCAATTTATAAAAACTTCATAATCAAAGTGTAAAAAAGAACATTGTTTGATATGTCGACGTACTTCGGTATCTCTCGTCCCTCACGCTCCACTAGTACAAGAAGCAGATCGTCCATTCCTTTCAAAGGTTATCTTAACCTTTCACTTATCCATTTTCAAACGTGAAGGAGGCAAACTAACCATGTAACATTAAGCACGCAAAGTATGTTAAATATGGTGAAGGTCAAAGAATGAGTTTCTCGGCAACATTTTTGGGGCTAGTTGTCGATATGATTTTAAAATGTGTACTTAAAACAACGTGGCGCGCAAATTCTTCTCCAAGGCTGTTTTCCTGCATCTAGGAATGTTGCCATTGCGCTCCGATATCGGAATAAATAAAGTTGAACAGATCTGAATATCACTGCAGTGATCTCGTCAGCGTTACTTCTGTTTTATTACTATGGGTTGCTTTTCAAGCTTGTAATAGACGATACAGCTCTTTTACAAAGTGGCAAAATTATATCGTGAGTTACTTCATACCTCATGCATTAAAATTATGTCATCAACTTTCCCTTTGACCTTATGGCATATCTGTATTTAGTCAATGCACATTCGATCATGCGGTACAAAGTTATCAGAAGGTAGTAGTGATGTATCATATGTATCATTATTGTACGTCGTTTTTTGGCAAGATGCAAGATCGTACATTCAACGCGTGTATTGCGTCTATTAGTGAATTAAATTGCAGATATGGCAATGCAGCTTTTTATTGCCAAGTCGAATTATTCGAACGAATGCAGCTTGGCGCAGTCGATTTGACCCCAGTGACATTTATTTATCACCTATTTATCATCTATCATTTATCGTCACAGTACAATGTGCATGTGACATTGATGGTGATTGATAGTAACAACACCAATATCTACTACGCATAAGACGTGTAGTTACCAGGGAACTAGAAAATCACACATAATTTAAAAGATTAATATCGCTAGAAGGATGTTTATTTTATCCTATTGACTCCATTTTTATAACCGACGCCCCTTTTGTCTAAATCAAATCTAATTAGTTTATGGGGAACATTTGCTAAACTTCAGTATACGAAAGCTTTACAGCCATATAATCATTATACAAGCAGCAGACTATAAATGTCTTTCTGCCATCAGATGCAAAGTATAAATCGTCACAGAGTTAACTCCAACTCTCTAAAACACACCCTGCTTGATGATCATTTCAGCAAACAACATTTAGAAGACTGGACGTCGCTGGAGACATTGTTTTTCATACAATTTAGGTTTAAACAATGCCGATCAACCGGGTATGTCGCATAGATGATAACATGAAAAGGTGGTGCAAACGTTTGAGGTCAATAATGAGGTTGAAGACCTTTGAAGTCAATTACGGGGCCAAAATATTTTATTACTTTTTTGCATTGCCAGCTTTATACGTTAGTGATAGTGGGTAGAATTATTTCTTGTGATAATCAATCCAATAGAAACTTTAAATAAAAGTGATTATTGTAAAGGTTTAAAAGTACTCGCTGAAAGTTCAAAGGTCGAATGAGAAATTATATGCCAATTAAGATATTACTGTTATGGACTTTGACATGTGGGGGGGGGGGGTGCTTGGTCATTGCTTTTGCCCCCGAAGGGTCACTTTTTTCGCGCAGCGTCACTTTGAAAAACACAGGGCTGGGACCCTGGCATGGCCGCAAGCGAGGCTTATCGCGGATCAAAAATAATTTTGCAAAAACAGAGAAAAACATCCGGATCGGGTTGCGGTTGAGAAGAAATTAGAAGAGAACAATCGCCGGAACAAATTATGAAAGCACTGTGGCGCAGATCTTGCCTGTTTTGTCCAATACTTGGGTTTATGGCTGAGGTAATTTTGCCTTAGCAAACAATTTGCATAAACCACGGACTCTCCACAAACAAAAAGGCGATTATTATCCCGAACAGCACTATCGACAGGAAGCTTCCATTTAACTAAACAGACATTGACTGCTAGACGAGATGACAAGATGACCATTGATGTATCAGCTCTCGCTGGTCCCTCAGGCCAAAAGAAAAACTACAGCACAAAGCACAAGAAACACACTTAAAATGGAAGAGGCAGCTGAAAGTCAAGCCATGACCCAATAGGAAAACTATTGGTCAACTCCCTGCCTCTCTCATTAAATTTATCTCTAATGTAACGCAGTCTTTTTCAGGTTTGCCAGAAAAGCTAACTACTCTTTGAGCATTTGCGATAGTTATAAGGTCCCACATCATACCAAAAACAGGAAAAACTATTTTTGTGAAAGAATACTAAACAAATTAGGAGCGAAAGAAAAACTCGGAAACAATCATGAAACAAAAAATTCTAAGAAATCAAAATTCAGCTAAAACCTTTCCAAACACTATCGAATTTAGGTGACAAGTATATTTCTTCCCTCAACTGTCAGAACACGATTGGAACTAATTTGATGGTAAAGTAATGTCGGTTTGATCTGCAAATATAAATCTGCTTTTCTTTTCAAGTGGTACACCTCTTTTTATGAGTGTCTTGTATTATTTTAACATTCACCTAGAAAGCACCTAACACTTTCAAGTTTGAGAAGTTTGAAAAATATGGAGGTCCAGTTATCCCAAATTAGTTCCTATCGCGCTTGTGAAAATACTTGTTGCATAATGACCGTGACAGGTGATATCGTCACCAGTAAATTCCTAATAAATACATAGATACACGTCCGCATAGGAATATCTGTAATACTACTTCAGTATTTGGCAACTCGCGAGACTGAAAGTTGCACATTTAAGCTTACATTAGCCTTTTCCCTCTTCCTGGTTACACTGAATTGCAAACAGTTTTGAAACAGTCTTATGAATTCAGCAGATCCGCGGAAGATTCATCAAATGGTAAAGTTTCTTGCATTCAGATGTCGATCTAAAACACAAATACATCGCACCTGTAATAATGCAGGCACTCGTTTGTTGTCATATCAAAATAATTGAAGAGCTGTGAATGATTTTTTTTTCTCGACTGTCAATAGACTATGTGTTTTGTATTCTATGCTCCCGCATAACATACCATGACAGGCAAAGCCCTTTTGACCGTACACCTTATCGCTTTAGTTTTTAATAGGATAGGATGATTTGTAAAGAAGGGTGTCAGGACCCTTTTCGTTTTATATGTGTTTGGCATACTGTAGTTTGCATAAGTTGTATCTATGTAACTATGTAACTATGTTTAAATTGTTCACCCGTGGAGCGAGTTTCGTGTAGTTCAATTGAAGAATTGTATTGCTTCTGCGCGTCTTTTTGTGTATCACCTTGATTTGACTGATTGTTCCGTTTGTATGTGGACTAGTTTACTAGTAAATGACAAGGGAAGCAATGCTCTGTGTGAACTAGCTTATTTGGCCTTTTTATGATAATGTAAATTAGAAACACTTTTTTGATCAATTGACCAAAGGGATGACCTTGAAAACATATGACTTTCATCTAAATATTTATCAGATTGCATGCACGACAAGTAATTGCACATGTAAGCCAAATAGGCCAACGATGAGTTCATCCATACAGTTTCAAACCGTAAATGGTGCGCTCAGTAACATTTTTGGGTCACCGATAGGTCAGATATAAAAGGAACTGCCAGTTGAAAATCTGTTCTAGTGAGTTTGGACAAAATTCAAGTCTGGCGGGGGAAGCGAAAGCTTTCATCGACTTCTCTATCGTACGATCTTCGACTATTGTAGGCTCCCTGGCACAAAAGTACCCAATAGAGTCGCTTTCCGGACTCCCTGTTGTCGCGACAAAAGCCGAACCTGCCCTCTTCTATGCCAAATACATTTACCTTATTCATTCAGAGCATCTTAATCTACCTAAATCCATCTCCGTGCCCAACTAACCTGATGTTCCGTATTTTGCCGGCCGAACGACGGATGCGTCAACTAATGAAAAACTTGGCCGCTATGAAATCGCTTTCAAACATTTTTACCACAAACTCTATTGATTGGCCCTGCATGAGTTTGATTTTGTCAGCTCTAGGTCTACCGAAATATAATTACTTTTATGGAAGACGTCCATATGCGTAAGTGCAATTATGGTCAAAGCCTGAGAAAGTGAGCAATTGTGGTCAGAGGTGCGAAAGTGAGCGAAGTGTGGTTTCAAGGACTGACCATCAGAATCTGAAGTCGTTCCTATTTTAAGAGGATGCTTTTAAAAAATATGTTGTACCAATTTCTGCAGTTCTATAGGGAGTCGACAATGACAAAGCACGTGTCTTCTTGAGGTGACAGGCTGAGATAGCGTCCGTACTCTTTCATACAAGTAAACGATAAATAGCAGAAGTGTCAAACACAAATGTACGTTTGAACTTAAAACTCGCAGGCTTATCGAAACACAGAATTCCGAAAGTGTCCTACATTTTATCTACTTTTGGTAGATCCGCAAACTAAGGGCAAGGTCATAGTACATTTTGTGAAAAAAAGAAATTTAAAATAGTAGGAAATGTAGGAAACCACTCGACTTTTCCGAACTAGAGGGAGTGATAAAACGGTTACCCTTATTTTACAGCCCATAGCCGTGATATACAAATACATTTTTTCTACACATTGTAAACCATAACTAAACAATACCCTCCCGGCCCATAATGGACGAAAGCAAACTTTGCACGACATAATGTACAAGGCGAAGCAAAGTTTGCTTAAATCCGTTATGGGCTGGAAGGGGGTACATTATTGATATTATTTTATAGTTTTGGCAATGTCAGTAAATTTTTAGATGTAGAAAACGAATAAAAAAGGAAATTTAAAATGAGTTTGAAGCCAGTGAGCGTCATCCGGCGTGATCGGCCCTGATTCTGTAGGCTCTCCACACTGCACTGTACTGAACATGCACGTTTGTTACGTGCAGAGAAAACGAACAAAAGGGTGAACTCAGCAGTTTCCGTTTAAACAAAATTTATTACGAAAATAAAACTAATTGCTAAGTTAGGGATAGAATACAAGCTTTAAAGTGTACAGACTACTTATCTCAGCTGGGACGGCAAATCTCCAGTCTCAGAGTTGTAACAGTCAGTCGGATGAATGAACAGTCCTTTAGAATGCAGGCTTGAAGTTGCACAAAGTCCACAGTATAAATCAAGCGTTGGCAGTGAAGGTATTGAAAAGTCTTGAGAATGACTACTGCTGGAGTTTAGTAACACACAAGAGATACGATCCCAAAAGTCTGACTGGAAGCTGTGCACGTCCCTTTTTATACCCATGTGCTTACATAAGGGCATATAAGAACAATCTAGAACTTTTATTGACATGCTAATTACTGTTCTAAAATTATCCGTCTTGCACAACTAATTAAATTTCCAGAACATTCTGAACATGACTAATTAAATTCAAGGTTGTGAGGTCATTAAGGGCAGTGACCTTGAGAATGTTCTAGACTACTTGAACTCAGGTCATGATGAGTGTGGGGGAAAATGACCTACATAACACACCCCCTCTTCATAAAAGAAAATTTTGCAAAGAAAAATCTTTCTTTTACAAATGTAATCTTAAAAGTCTGAACAACAATAAACTCCAAATACGAGAGAGACAGTCAGCAATTAAATTGTCTCTGCCTTTGATATGTCTAATGTCAAGATTAAACTCCTGTAACATTAAACTCCATCTTAGCAATCTCTGATTTTTGCCTTTAAATTTCTGCAGAAAAACAAGAGGGTTGTGATCAATATAAAACACTATTGGCTGATTTGAAGAGGTAACATAAACTTTAAAATGCTGTAAAGCTAATATCAAAGATAAACACTCTTTTTCAATTGTAGAGTAGTTCCTCTCGGATTTGTTAAATTTGCGTGAAAAGTAGCAAACAGGATGATCTGTCCAAAGACTATCCTCTTGCAATTTGATATTGAAAAACTTGAAATTGCACTGAACTTGGCATAAAGTATGCATGGCAAAGTCTGGTTATTTTTATTAAGTTCGATAAAGTCATTGTTCGGCAAATACTTGGCTTCCTCTTGGAGATATTCCGCTTTCGCAGGATTTAGTCTGTCTGGATGTTGCTCAACTGGATTACAGTCGCAGACGTCTTCGTTGTGATAGGTGATGTTTGTCCTCGTTGGAACATCTTGAAACAGGTGTTTATATTCATGGAGCAGTTCTTTCACCTGTTGTTGTTGTTCTGACTGGAGGTGTGCCAACTTTGTAGACTCCAGCTTCTCCAGGATTTCTGAGTTCTGAAGCTTGACCGAGCCCAGCTTTGAATTTAGAGTATTTTCACTCAAGTCAGTTTCAGTATCACTATCTTCATAATGGCCAGAACTGACTGTACTGACAGGCTGAGTTATAGTAGGATTATCCCTATCCAAATATGACTTAAGCATATTTATGTGACATAGCTGTTTTTGTTTTCGCCTGTCAGGTGTTTTTATGATGTAATTTAAATCACTCAATTTCTTATCAATTAGGTATGGCCCAAAGTAACGAGCATGGAGTAGTTTGCCAGGAATCTGAAGTAGAACAAGAACTTTTTGACCTGGTTCAAACTTCCGTTTTGAGGTGCTTTTATCATATTTGATTTTTATTGACTGCTGAGATGACTCAAGATTTTCTCTGGCGAATTCACATGCTTTAGAGAGTTTTGTACGAAAATCTGACACATATTGCAAAATATTCAGACAATCATCATCGTCTGATAGGAATTTCTCTTTAACGAGCTTAAGTGGGCCACAGACTGTATGTCCAAATACAATTTCAAATGGGCTGAAACCAAGAGACTCTTGAATTGACTCTCTAACAGCAAAGAGCAGAAAATGAATTCCTTCATCCCACTGCTTCTCTGTGTCAAAACAGTAGGTTCTACTCATATTTTTCAAAGTTTGATGAAATCGCTCAAGAGCACCCTGACTTTCTGGGTGATAGACGGATGACCTATACTGTTTAATGCCTAGCTGATCCATTACTTGTTGAAAAATACCAGACATAAAGTTGGAGCCTTGATCGGACTGGACACATTTAGGTAGGCCGAATAAAGTGAAAAAATTGACTAAAGCTCTCACTATAGTCTTTGTCCTTATATTTCTCAATGGTATGGCTTCGGGGAAACGAGTTGATATACACATAATTGTCAACATGTACTCATTTCCCGATCTTGTTTTTGGTAGGGGCCCAACACAGTCTATTAGTATCCTACTAAATGGTTCTTTAAATGCAGGAATTGGCTGTAAAGGGGCCTTTTAAATGGTCTGATTCGGCTTTCCTACCATTTGACATGTGTGACAAGTTTTACAGAAACGTGTTACATCTTGCCTGAGATTAGGCCAATAAAAATGACTGAGAATATTATGATCAGTTTTCCTGACTCCCAAATGACCAGCCCAGGGCGTTTCATGGGCCAGGCGCAATATTTCAGCACGACAGGGCTTTGGAACCACAATTTGATGTTTTATAGCCAAATCGTCATCAACAAAACGTCTGGAGGTCTCCATTTTCGCATGAGAATACCAGATTTTGTATAATAGGAAACAGAGCTATCTGAAGTTTTATCTTCATCATCTACCCTGTCAAACAAAGACAAAATATCTGGGTCTTTGTGTTGTTCTGCAATGAGATTTGATCTAGAAAATGTCTGAATCTTGTCAGCAGAAGTTTTACTGGAAGTTTCAAATCCACGAGGGATAACGGAATGATCCGTGTCAAACACCTGACTGAGAAAGGTGTCATTTAAGTCAACATCTGTGACATTATTTTTGAGAGTATTTGATTCTCGGAAGTTTTCTTTGACATGGCTCGAGTAATAGCACATGAAGAGAAAAGGCCGGGAATTTCTTCCTCTATTGGCTCTGGATTCTGATCTAAACTAGGATTATCAGTCACAAGTGGATTAGTAATGACCTTGTCCCCGGCAAGGTCGTTTCCCAGAAGAAGGTGAATCCCTTCAAAAGGCAAAAAAGGCCTAATACCTAAAGTCACAGATCCAGAAACAAAGTCCAAAGACATATAGACATTATGGAGAGGAACAGGAATGTAGTTATTGCAATCTACCCCCTTAATAAGAACTTTGGAACCTGAAAATGACTTTTCAGAAAACGGCAGGGTATCTGCCAACAAAAGAGACTGGGACGCCCCGGTATCTCTTAAAATTGTGACAGGGGTAGCGGAAGAGAAATCACTAGAAAGTGATATGAAACCATCGTGAATAAATGGTTCAAAAATACCCATAATGCTATCTTGAGAAGAATCAACCTTGACCTCATTAATTGGGGATAAGAGGGGTTTAACCTCAGAAAATGTGTTGCACACATTATTAGACTCTAATTGAGTTGATCAAGAAATAAAGCCGGTGGGCTTAGATCCACTTTGACCACTTTGACCTTCACGTTTTCTTTTCAATTTGAAACACTCTGACATTAAATGGCCGTCTTCCTTACAATAATTACAAGAAAATGTACCAAACTGTTTGCCAGAAGGAGATTGAGACTTGGGATTTGATGATTTGGGAGTGTTACTTGAACTCTGTGAACTGTTGTCATTTGATTTCCTACTGTCCTTTGAAAAATTCTTGGATGAAAAGGAGGAGTTAAATTTACCTGCATTGTTTCTGTATGAAAAGGACTGGGATGGTTTGCTGAGAAGGGAAGATTTGTGGGTCAATGAATAATCATCGGCCAAACGTGCAGCAACCTCCAATGTATCTGCCTTTTGTTCATTAATAAACGTCTTGATGTCACTCAGGATGCACCTTTTAAATTCCTCAATCAAAACAAGCTGTCGTAATTTGTCATAATTCTGACTGACCTTTTCAGAAGAACACCAACGACCAAACAGTTGTTCTTTTGTTCGAGCAAATTAAACATAAGTTTGATCTTTCGCCTTCTCACAATCCCTAAGTTGAAAGTTTAATTTCAACATGGCTGCCAGGTCACGTGACCCATTGTTATGGTCGTGTGATCAAAAAATTACTTGTGAGGCGTTGTACCTATGTGCCAAATTTGAAGTCTCTAGGTGCAACAGTGTTCGCGTACGTGTGGCAGTTGCATTTAGAGGACGGAATAATAATAATAATAATTAATAATTAATAAAGTATTATATAGAAATAATAACATGAATAATAATAGGTTCAATTTCCGTGAAAATTTCACCATATGGGTATTTTGGGTCGAAAAGACCAAATATGATATCGATTTCACTGCCCCATGTTTCCATGGTAACCATTTTAGGTGTTGAAAATTTCAGTTTTTCTAATATCCCTTGAAAAGTTACTTTGATTGATATAAAAATTGTCTAGTGGGGAAGTTCGGGTCAGAGAACACAAATGTCAGACTTATTTTAATGTTTCGAGTTGCCATAGTAACTATTTTGGGATTGAAAATGTTACTTTTTCCCTAATTCCTATTAAAGAACTATTAATTAATGTAAAAATTGATAATAAGGGGTTTTCTGGTTAGCACACCAAAAAAAATCACACTCATTTTAATGTGAGATGTTTCCATGGCAACCATTCAGGAGTAACAACATTTTTTTTCAGAAGTCCCACAGCTTCAATGAATTGTTTTTTAGATTTCTATATAATACTTAAAGCCCCTAAACTTGTAATAATAATAATAATAATAATAATAATAATAATAATAATAATAATAATAATAATAATAATAACAATAATAATAATAATAATAATAATAATAATAATAAAAAACGGAACGATTACTAGAGGGTTTCGGACTCGTGGTCTCGAAACCCTAACAACGTTGTATGCACACTGCAGCGAATCGGACTGGGACTGCAGCCAGACAGAGGAGACGACAAGTGAATGAGGGAGGACTCGAAATATTCGATAAACCATAGACAGTAGTCTATGGGTAAACTGTAAGCTTACAGTAAAATATTATCGATGGGTTATAGTAAAATATTATCGATATTGTACACCATCAGGCAAAGAAAATAAAAAGTTCGTTTCGCATCCTTGCACGCGTCTCAGATCCCCCTTTTCAACCTTTTTTTTTCTGCTCATGAGGGAATAAAATAAAAAATAAACGTAAAAATGCCCGACGATAGTGCATGACACAGTGCTGTACATATCAGACCCGTAAACAAAATAATTGACATTAATATTCCATTAAGAACTGTACGCATATGTCACTGTTATAACCGCAGAACTGTAGCTATAAAAAATATTAAGCACAGTTGTGAATTTATCTCTGTATTCCCATGTTTTTTCCGCGTTCTTGTTGACTGAAGAATAAAAAAATGAGAGTAAAAAACCTCGTCACCGCGTCATTTTTGAAATATTTCTAGGATAAGAAAATTTTTTAAATTTTTTCTGGGACTTATCAAGATTTGATATGTTACATGGTTTACCCCATAATTTGTCCCCGTTTTAAATGCCAAATACCTTATTCGTTTACAAACAAAAAATTTGTATTGTTATGCTTGCTTGGGGACATAATGCTGGATAATCGGATACATTATCAGTAATAATCGGGGGTACAAAGTCACAAAATTCACGGGTATTGACAAAGCTATAAAATAATTAAGCAATAAAGCACACCCGGCAACGGTATACCGCGAGATTTTGACCAGTTCACGACATATATGCACGAGCGATAGCAGTCCGTAATGAAAGTAATACCTCACTTTATGTTTTCCAACATGCTGGAATTTTTGTTTAACTTAATAATAACATGGAAATGATACGCGACAAAAACCGATTCTCACTGCTACGGATGTGTAAAGTAGGGTGAGGTGTTAGCATCAGAAAATGTTGTCCCTCTCAAAGAAGCAGAGGCCAGTACTCCGCCCTTCTAGGGCGTTTGTGGATACGCTAAGGAAAAAAATCCGCCAGAGCGGTTAAGAAGTTTCAAAAATTGTCGACTTTTCCCGTTTTTTTTCTCTCGAAATTCAATTAATAAATTTGCTTTGCTGCTTTGGCTTGTATTCAAGAATGTAATTGAATTGACCTATTGTCGACGTACAGCCAGTTCAGTAAAAAACTATGTTACATTCTTTCGAGAAGCATGAAGATATATAGCAACGAAACAATCTGGGATCTTCGTCAAATTAATTGGGAGCAAATGCAGCAAAGACTTGCAGCCGTAATCTCTTTTACTCCAGTGTACTCTTAAGGTTAATGGCCATTAGTGCAGGAAATAGTTTGTTTTGTTGTTTGGCTTTTTTTTTAATATCGGTAGATTCTTTGATTTGAGACGAGTTATTTCACGGTCATGGGAAGTACTTTGGTTACCCTTAAGGAAAGTCCATACTATGAAGTGCCTGATGTTGAGTTTTCTAACCTGAGCAATGCTTGCCTCACTTGACCTTCACATTGAAAGGTTGACGAAAATTAAGTTTTAACTAGAACTATGTTATTGCATATTGGTGAGAACTTTGCCGAGATTAGTTAGTTCAATGTCATGCGGAGTACTTAGGTTATCCAAAGTCAGCAATGAAAATAGTACCTGGGTTTAAGTTTTTCGACCGACAGAAATTCTTGTAAGACATAATATTACCACGTGATAGGTATCGTGAAGCACATAGAAATTTTGACAATTTACCATCAAACATAATTTAAGGTTTCAAGACAAGAAATTTACGTTTTAATGAACAATTCTCTGTTATACATTTTCTGCAAGCCTACGTTTAGGAAAACATTCTGGTAACCACAGTGTCACCATTATTTACATAACTATCACGTGACAGGTAAGTCTCAATACTCCAAAATATCTGACTCAAACGTTTTCGAATGCAAGCTGTCACACCGCTCTTCCAAACTGTTTATAAGATTTTATATCTTGCTAAGTTTTTTGGGAGCATAAGTTTAAAGAAACCAACTAGGGTTGGAAGTATTTCTGGCATGACAATTATTTTAGAAGGTTTAAAACAATTTTTGTTTATCAGTCCACCAACCAACGGGCGTTAGCCCAATTACAGGATGAGGTACGAGGTAACTCCCTCCAATGGAGCACTGAGTAGTAAAGTGCCTTGCTCAGGGGCACAACACCGTGCTAGAGTCTTGAACTCACCGTCCTCTGACAGTGAGTCCATTACTCTGGACCTACTGGGTCTTGAACCTGGTCTCCAACTCACCATCCTCCGATAGTGAGTCCGTTACCCTAACCACTGGTCCACGGTGCCTCCAAATTCTAAGTCACTTTTTGGAAGATCCTTAGGACAGCTTGCACTTAAACCAATTTCAGCCATATATCTCAAAGCATTGAAATGAAACATAGGGAAAACCGAATTTTTAGGGTACATGTCACGTGATAGTTATGTAAACAATGTTGACACTATGGTAACCAATATGTTTCCCTATATCCAGGCTTTGTGAAAATATAAAACATACGGGGGTTCTGAGCTTACTGAGCACTAAAATATTGTTAGCTTAAAAAAAGTCAATTTCTTGCCTTGGAACCTTAAGGATACGAAGGAAAGGTTTAAAAGATTCCTCACCTCTTGAACTGTTGAATCAGGGTTTGGAAGTTTCAAATTATTCAAGACAATTACGAGTATCCTAGCCACACTACAGCGTCCGATAATGACCGACGTTTTGCGATTACGATCGTATATAGGATCAACATTTGTGATTTCCGACCGACAAAAATACTGCTTCCGTCACACAAACCCGTCTGGACAAAGTCAACAAAGTTACCGCTAATATTATTGCAGATTTCGTTAAATTTCTCAATCCATTTGATAGCTATCGTCAAATGTCATGTCATTTTAGAAAACACTACATCACAGAGTGTAATGTGTACATGCATTTCAATTTTTAATATTGTGTGCCTTTCCGAAGAAATCCAATGATTTGAATGTTTGAAATGGGACTATCTATCATGCAAATGTTGAAATAAATCGTGACCTTACTACTTAAGTAAATCGTTGTTTAAGAGAGAGAAATACTTCATAGAGACGGGAAGTTGAGAGACAAATCCACATTACAGGAAGACTAAAATGTCTTTGATTTATGAAATATTTGCACCCCACCGCACGCTGTAGTTTGGCAAGGATATTCGTGATAGTCTTGAATGATTTGAAACTTCCTAACCCCGATTTCATATATTATGGCCGTGGTTTACAGGGTTTGTGTAAATTAATGCACCATATATCTCCATTAACACGACGTCATTATGTAATAAATTTCGATAGACTAGTATGGTCAGAGCAAACATGCTGAACAACTTGACAAAAATATTAGCATCGAGGAGCCCGATTTCGTCATCATTTCTATAACAGACAGGGAGAAATTTGTTTCTCAAGACGAACATGATATCAATCGGCGTGCCGCGTTTCTAGTATGTTTTTTCCTTGCCTGTATTTCTATCAAAATACTTTAGCTCATAAAAACTTCAGAGCCCGAGTATTGGAGTAGGCACAGCATTCTTACGTATGTCGACATTCGTCGGTGTCTATCCTCTCTCAAGCTCCAGATGTTCAAGAAGCAGATCGGCCATTCCTTCCAAAGGTTCACAAAATTTCAATGGTACATGCATTGTAGAAGGTGAGTGATACTAAGTTACCACATGACATTTATAAGCGCGCATAATTACATGGAAAATGGAGATGGTTAAAAAATGAGTTGTTCAGTCATATGTTAGAGGGACAGCGTATAAAGCGTTTTGCTACATTTCTGACAAAAACCGTAAAAAATATATCATATAATCTTGAAATTTTCTTTTATCGACACAGTGACAAAAATTATAATATGAGATCTTTCATTGTTAATGCATCAAAGTTATGTCATCAAATTTCCTTATAACCAATAGCACATATTCTAAGTTTATCAGACGACCTTGTGGTACAAAGTTACCAGAAGGTACTGGGAAGTTCCGCACAAGTATCCTTATAAAAACGGCGAGTCCCGCAAGAACATATATTCAATGCGTGTATTGCTGAAATTTTCTTTTACATGCAATGCTTTGTATGATTTTATGAAACTTAAAACGGTTTTGAAATAATTTATATTTCTTATCGATTTCAACGATAGCACGAGTATTCTCTGTGTCATTCCTTAGCATGTAGATTTAGTTTTCGAAGAGCCTGAATTTTGCGTTTAAAAAAACTTGCGGAAATGAAACATCCACGTAGGTATGCGTGGAGCACATCGAAATTTTGACAATTTATTGTGAATATATTTTAGGGAAAGGTTCAAAAGATTCCCCACCTCTTGAAGTGCTGAGTTTGGAAGTTTCAAATTAGTCAAGACTAACACGAATATCCTAGCCACACTACAGCGTCCGATAGTATCTGTATCGTAGGGTCAAGTTTTGTGATTCCGACCAACAAAAATACTGTTTCCGTCGCATCAACTCCTCTAGACAAAGTCGATAAAATTACCGCTAATATTATTGCAGGTTTCCGTAAATGTCGTCATGCATTTGATGGCTACCGTCCATTTCAAGTGATTTTAGGAAACCAGTACATCACAGAGTGTAATGTGCCATGCATTGTAATTATTGATATTGTCGTACCTTTCCGAACAAATCGAAGGGTGTAAATGTATAAAATGGGACTATCTGTGATTCAAATGTTGAAATAAATCATGACCTTACAAGTAAATTGTTGTTTAAGAGAGAAATACTTAATAGAGACGGGAAGTTGAGTTACAAACTCGTCTACATTCCATGGAGACTGTAAAGTGTCTTCGATTTACCCTTGATATTTGCACCGCCACCGCATGCTGTAGTGTGGCTAGGATATTAGTGATAGTCTTTGATAATTTGAAACTTCCAAACCCCGATTTCACATATTCTGGCAGTAGCTTACAGGGTTGGTGTCAATTAATGCACCATATATCTCCGTTAATATGACGTCATTATATCATGAATGTCTCTAGACTAGTTTGCATACAATATGGTCAGAGCAAACATGTAGAACAGCTTGACAAAAATGTTAGTATTGATTAGCCAGAATTTGTCATAATTTCTATCACAGACAAGGAGAAAAATAGTTTATCGAGGCGACCAAGACACCAGACGGCGTGCCGCGTTTCTAGTATGTTTTTTTTTCTCCTTGTCTGTATTTCTATCAAAATACTTTAGCTCATAAAAACTTCAGAGCCAGAGTATTGGAGTAGGCACAGCATTCTAACGTACATTCGTCGGTGTCTATCGTCTCTCAAGCTCCAGTCCTTCAAAAAGCAGATCGGCCATTCCTTCCAAAGGTTCGCAAAATTTCAATGGTACATGCATTTTCGAAGGTGGGTGAGACTAAGTAACCACATGCAATTTGTAAGCGGGCATAATTATGAACAATTGAGAGGGTCAAAAAATGAGTTATTCGGTCACATTTTAAAAAAGACGGCGCATAATTGTTTTGCTACATTTCTAACAAGTATCTTGAACATGGGTTCATACATCTGGTAATGATACTCTTATCGACATGATATTTAGATACATTCAAAACGTCTTTTACGCCACTGAATTCATCCCGTCACCGTTATTTCTATCTGTCCTTACAATTGGGTATTTTGCAGCCTCGAAATAGATGGCAACATATCCTTTTATACAGTGACAAAATCATATGTGATCTTCCGTAATGCATCAAATTTATGTCATCAAATTTCCCTATGACTTAGTACATCTCCTAAGTGTGCCAGACGACCACGCGGTACAAAGTTACCAGAAGGTACTTGGAAGTACAAATATCGTCATAAAAGTATGTCGTTTTGGCAAGTCATGCAAGAACGTATATTCAATGCGCGTATTGCGTAGGTTGGTCGATTAAAACTCAAATAAGCCGTGAAGGATTTTTGTAAATTGATTTGCAGAAGTTATGCTTGAAGTTTTCTTTTATTACATACTTAATTATTCAAATGTTACCAGCTTGGCGGAAGTGAATTGACCCCGGTGAAATATATTTCATTTATCGTCACAATACAATGTGACCTCAATGGTGATTGATAGTACCAACGGCAATATATACTACATAAGACGTGTTGTTACCATGGAACTACAGAATACAAGTAATTTAGAAGATTAATGTTGTCAGAAAAATGTTATCTTTGTCCCAATTGACACTATTTTTATAAATGGTACTACGAACGTTTAAATCAAATCGACTGTAAAATAATAATTTTATGGGGAAAATTTGTTAAACGTCTGTATACGAAAGGTTTACAGATGTATAAACATTATACAGACCATAAATAAAAATGTCTTACCGTCTCCCTGTCAACATATCAAAATAGTATAGATCAACACACACGAACATCCAGTTCCCTCACCCACACACCCAACTCGATGATCATTTCAAAAACAGCATTTGGAAGAATTTACGTCGCACTGGAAAGTGTTTTTCCATATCATTACTTGTTTTAACAAAAGCGACCATCAAAGTGTGTTCAAAAAACGATAATGTAAATATTAAGTGTCACTTAAGGTGATGGAAACTTTTGAACAAATAATCCGGTCGCAAACTCATAAAGCCAATAATGTATCCTGTGCATGTAGCAAAACAGATACGCGTTTTGTCCTCGATAGGTGAACAGGTATATATTATGTGAGTTTGAAAAGTATATTACTTTGAAGAAAATGCACACTGACAATCAGAATTCGAGACTTAGAACGTTACGTTTGCCATCTCGTAATAAAGACCCAAAGTAGTGCCTACAGTCAACATCTTAGAGTATTAGCTTCAGTTAGGGACTGGACGTAAATTAGCAGGGGGGAGGGCCGGGGGGATTTCGTAAGAGAGTGACCAAAATTTATGACCCTCCCCCAAAGCAAGGCTGAAATATTTGTGACCCTCCCCAGTTTCAAAAAAATAGAATATTACAAATTGATCGAATCATCAACGATCAAAAATTGAGGTGGGGATATACAACACAGGGCAATATAGATGGATACCAGCAAGGGATGTCTGCAAATTTTTTATTTGCTTCTGCTTGTGACAAGAACAAGTCTAGATATGGATGTCAGCCTTACCTAAGAATACTTTCAATGACATGGTGTCAGTCCCATTTGACCAGCAAGGGTAAAACTAATCTTGTAGAAAAAATCTCGATAATTCTATGCTACAGATTTTTTAGTACTTTTAATAAAAGGGAAACCCCTGATTTCTCTGCCTACACAATATGCATTTTGATTGTTATGATAATGGTTTAATATACTGTTTAACTCTTACACTGTTTAACTTAGTAAACCAATCACCAGATAAAGGAGTACTGGTATTCTTGTTTCCAGTGTGGTATGGGTGGATTGTTCTGGGGAACACCATAGGATAAACTCTATGATTAAATTAATTCATTGTTTGATTTTCTGCACAAGTTTGATGAAATGCTCTATTTTCCACTTTGTCAGCACACTTGTAAACGTGGAACAACCCAGTTAACCACAAAAAACAGTTTAAGACTTCACAGTGGACACAAAAAAATGACACCACTGCTCAAGTGTCATCAAGCTAGGCTGACAAACTAAATCAATACAGAGCATATCATGCTAAAATACAGCAGCTAATACTGAAAAATTCTGAAATCTTATGAATTTATATAACTCTGACCTGCAAAGTAAACAACAAAACCAACATCTTGTCCATATACCATTGTTTCAAATTACAGTGACTGACAGGCAAAACTAACAAAGCAGCAAACATAGAATTTAGCCATTTTCATTGGCCATTAAAGGGACAAAGTCACTCATTTTTGACAAAAGTTTGGTCATTTTAATTTCCGTTGAATATATATGGGTCACTCCCCAGTAGAAATCACAAATTTTGATGAAAAATCAAAATTTTACTTTTCATCAAAAATATACACCTTGTCATTCTGTCTTACTGTGGGAGAAATTTTGGATCCAAATTCCAACTGGTTCCACTCAAAATACAGCATTGAAGTTGTCTGTGTATCCTGTAGTGTTTACTGTATGCTTTACTGGGAATTAAGCTTAATGTTAATGTTAATGTTAATGATACCATCATGACATCATTATCTAACAATGTTATGTCAGTCCTGTTTCAAATGAATCACTGTGATCTGTCTCTATTTGTCTATGATAAAGCCACCATGATAATTATGTACATGATTTCCCCCTCACTTTGTAGTGAATTTAAGACCCCCTAGGCTAGTGGAAATATGTTTACTGGGACTTTGTCTCATCTTTTCTCAAGGTTGGTAAAGCTCCCTGGTAAGAATGGAAATGGTGCATGTCTTTTCTAGCATACAATAAAATAAAGCATAAAAGTACAACATTTCTCAAAGGCAATGAGAAAGTAGACTTCTTTATTATTTCACAAATCATCTCTTTCTACCTGATAAACTGTGGCTTTTTATTATTCTTGTTACAAACAATTGCCTAGAACATGAAACTGCAGTAGCATCCAATATAGGCCTACAATGTCTTTATATTTGAAAAAAAATTACTAAAAGTGAATGAAGTCCAGACAATGTTCACAAGCAGAATAGTAGACAGTTAAACACGGAATAGAAAGTAACCAGAGAAATTGCACTTAAGACTTAAAACAAAGGAAGTTGTCAAAGTTACAGCATAGCTTAGAGTTGCAGCTGATGACCTCAAACTGTTTCTGTTTTCAATCTTCTTTGCAAATTTAAAAATTTTGTGAGTTTTCTACACAAAATGTTAGTGTCTATTGACTGGATGTCAGCCGTGTAGTTCTCTGTTTGTTCACTTCTCGTATAAAGCGTGTACCAAGTTGTGACGTTCCAGGTTCAGTATTGCAGCACAATTCTGTAACAGTTCTCTTTGAGATCACATAAGGCAATGGCAACAAAGACAGCCTTCGTTCTCGGGGTATGTATGTGTCATACATCTCTGTCAGGTGCCTGAGTTTTTCTGATGTCAGTTGACAGTTGCAGATAGTCTCTGCAGGCAAACCTTGCACAGAGTCTTTCACCTGTCAAAAAGTGAAAAACAAACTTTCGAAATTACTACTGTAAACATTTAGCAATCTTATTTGGGATAAAAGACAAACTGGAATGGGATAACAGGATGCAACCTCCATATCAATGTTTATGGTTTTATATGTCCTAACATACCACTAATTTAAGAACATCCATTGATTATGAGGCTTCAAAACATGTAGCTATGGGGCAGACATGTTATAGATGTGCAATGTTTCTCTCATGTGAGTCATCCTTTGACAGTACATTTACCATTTACTACAGCTGATAGAACATACCAGTTCAGATCAGAGGATGCTACAATTTTGTATTCTTCTGCAGATGAATTATTCAACTATTCCATTGACACAAAATGGAAACAAACAACATTCACGATACACTGATGTGTTTCTGGTGTTCATGGTATATATGAATACTTACATTGAGTGTCACTTCCTTCCTGTCACCAGAATCCAAATTCTCTCTGACCAAAATAGCCACTGAGTTCTGTCTACGTTCAGCTCTAAAGTCATGATATTTGGTTATGCCATGCAAGACATATCTGCCATACTTGGATTCAAGGGACTTTCTCCAGTCCATAAAATCATTTTGTACTGTGACCTGAAGAACAGAAATATATTTCCAGCAGTGAGACTCACACATTGACCACTTTGATATTTTTCATTTGTGCTCCTTTTTAGTAAGTGAGTACATGGGTCATCGTACATGGTTAAGGCTGGGGAATGTGACCCATGCCTCACTCATTACACACAGTTCAGATAGATGAGATAATGTAAGTTCAAATTTTTCAAGATGTGACTAGAGAGTCATCTTACTGCTATGTTACCCCACATGAAGGTCATACCATTTATTTATAAGGAAACCTACACCATATTGAGGGACAACATCAGAATCTCATTATTTAAAGCTCCTACACTTCTTTCAAAAATTTTTCTTCAATACCACATCAAAAATTTTTGGAATATTAAAAATTGTATGTCACAGCGAAAATATGATTTATATTTTCACTAGGTGGAAATATTGGCTCTTATCTTCACTGTAAGAATAATAGCAGAGTGGCAATACAGACCCTTGTGTATGATAATACCTAATATGCACTTGAGCCATAAGTGGATTAGGATGCGCTCACTATTTTAGAAACACCTGACATCACTTCTTAGTATTTAAGCCAGAGGTCCATATATCTTCTTACACGGATTTGACTTTGTTTTATGTACCGGTACTTTACTGTCTGTTCTATGCTGTTTTGTGTCTGTGTTTGTACAAAATGACCATGTATTAACGGATTTTGACCTATGATTATCGAATTCTGGATGGGTATGAGTGCGAGTATTTTGGTTGGTATGCACAAAACAATGTAATGAATTGTATTTTCAACAATTTTATTACACTGTTGTTATGTACCTGTTGCATTAATACATGCATGTTGATTACAAACCTGAGATTGGCTCTATATTGATGCAACATCAGCTAGTTCATCCATGGTGAATACATCGTTTTTTTTTCATTGAGGAAGCAATAGATGCAAACACCCAATCCGGCATGGACTTAGTATGCCCAACAACCATAAAACAAACCCTGATATACTGCAGGGTTTGGTGCCTGTAAAAATAGAATAAAATAGAATTACTATGTTTTCTCTGAAAGAACTTGCTTGATAAGCTCATGTTTGAAAGTCACCAGTTGTATGATTAATAATTAATACCAAATTAGCACAGCAGTACATTTAAAGGGGAAGTTCACCAAGGTTGGCTTTTACATATGTGTTAGCATTTGGTCAGTTATTCAGGACAATGCCATACCCATCGAGTTGTTTATTCAGAGGAAAAATGTGCCAAGCTTGAAACTTTGATCACATGATCAGCAGGGACCATTTTCCAATGAGTATGGTAAATGGTCCCTGCTGATCATGTGATCAAAGTGCCAGGCTTGGCACATTTTTCTTCTGAATAAACAACTCAATGGTATGGCATTGTTCTGTTATTAAAAACTAACCAACTCCACAACTAGCACATATGTAAAATCAGCCTTGGTGAACTTTACCTTTATAGTTAAAGACATGTCAGTGCAATGATTTAAGTCACCAAATCAAGTCACATTCCACTTCAAGTGACATGTATAGATCATGTGCACTACTGGGCCTTTTCTTGCTACATTTTCTTAGCATATTTTTGCAGAGTTTATATTTACAGCTTGAAACACACATTCTTATTAGGGAAAGTGATTGGGTGTACAGGTATGTGTGCTTGTGTGCTTGAAAATCTTATAGAATCTTATAAAATCCATCCAATAATTTCCATTGTGACGTGACTGTGATTTGATTGTGAATGTGTGGATATTACATTCATCTTAACACTGAGAAACTTGATGGGATTTAATAACAGTAAGTATGGCAAGTCTGAGTATACTCACATGATAAGCATTTCATTCATCCAACATATTAACCATGAATTCTTATCAGTAGAAGGTGCACTATCCATAAATATGACAACTTTGGTTATCCATGATAGGTCCAATGCTGCAATGTGTTTGGTCAGTAATGAAAGGGTGTGGTTACTGTTCTTTGGACCAAGTTGCTCATCAAATATGTAAGTTGAAGCTTGGCCTGAATTATGTTGTATCAGGGATGCAATGTCAACAGAAAGTTTCATCTTGTAATATGCAGCTGCTGGTTGTGGTGATTGACCCCAGTGAGGAAGTGTCCGGAGCATCATGTAGTCGTAACTGAAGATGGCAATATAGTTGGACTTTAACTCCAGTAGCTCAATTTCCTCTTCATACGATAAAGAGACTTCAAGTTCTAACTGTGAAATTCTGTCCTGGACTTCAAAGGCTGTGTTGCAGGCTGTTTTATAGAACTGTTGGGCAGCTGATGCTTTTCCTTTGTG